>CAUYLG010076671.1:0-91364 GCA_963573385.1 Cacajao melanocephalus
TTTTAAAAGTGACCACATAATTGGAAGTAAATCACTCCTCAGCAATTGCATAGCATTTCACAGGTTTAAATAAACTATTGGTTGGCTGCTTGTTTGTTATTTTCATCCCTTATTCCTTCCTGTCTCCATTGTTAAGCACAAGTATTAGCATAAAAGAGGTTTTTAATACCCATTTTTAGACTGCATTCTAGCCTGGGCAATAGAACAAGAATCCCGTTCTCTCTCCCTCTTTCTCTTCCTCTTTCTTTCTCTCTTTCATTCTCTTTTCTTTCTTTCTTTCCCTCTTTCTTTCTTCCTTCTTTTCTCTCTTTTTCTTTCTTTCAAAAAAAAAAGAAAACTAAAAAAAAAAAGAAAGAAAAACTCCATCTCAAAAAAAAGAAAAGAAATTGAATCATATAGTATTTGTCTTTTTGTGATTGGCTTATTTCACTTAGCATAATGTTCTCAAGGTTCATCTATGTTGTATCATGTGTCAGGATTTTTTTTAAGGCTGAATAATATTCCATTGTATGTATATGAAGCAGTTACATTTTAAAACAGAAATTTAAAAAATAACTTTGAGACTCCTACTTCCAGTCATACTGATCCCCCAATAAACAACTAGAAAACTGGCCAAAATACACAAAACAACTGTATTCAAAAATCAGACAATAGGCAGTGTGGATTGTAATCCCTAAAAGGAAGGAAACAAAAAGGTAAATGCTACAACCACACCAGAATTTGCCTGAAGGCCATTTCCAGGTTGTGGATGCAGGGAGGGAAATGCAAGTAAGGCTGAGCAATCTCTCAGAGTTGAGATCTGGGGAGCCCAAGCTAACTGGAAGTTGGCAGGCAAAATTCTAGAGAATTGGAAGTTTTGTTAAAAAAAAAAAGAGTTTCAGAAGACTGCATAGGAGGTCCCTTTGACCATGCCTGTGTAGGGTAAAACCTTCATGAGGCTGAGAAAATAAAGACTGGGAATTGTAAACTGAATAATACTCAGTGTTCAAATTGAGTAGGGAGAAGTGAGAACTTCAATTAACCAAGGTCCTGAATAGCCAATGGAAAATTCAATAATTAACTGAGCTTTGTGACAAATATTCAGGAGGATCATGCTTTAGTAATAAGATGGAATAATCCCTGGAATAAAGGCTAATTTATATCTGCCATAGCAAAAATTAAAATAGGGCTTGAATGTGTCAAACTAATCTATAATTAGCTTACTTGCCTGCCATAACAAAGCCTGGTATTCTTTCTTTTCTTTTCTTTATTTTCCTTTCTCTTCTTTCCTTTGCTTTTCTCTCTTGTTTACAGCTGTGATTGCACCACTGGAGTATAGTGGTGCAATCATGGCCCACTGCAGCCTTGACCTTCTGTGCTCAAGTGATCCTCCTGGCCTCCCAAAGTGCTGGGATTATAGGCATGAACCACCACAGCTGAATCAACCTTCTTCTTCTTCTTTTTTATCAAGGTGGTCAACAAAAGTAAATTGGCCTAATATCCTTAAAACAACAGCAACAACAGCAACAAAATTCAGATGGTCACAATGTCCAGCATCTAATAAAATATTACTAAATGTGCCAAGAAGCCAGAAAATGCTAGCTTATAATCAAGAGAAAATCAACCAATGAAAACAGACAAAAATGATAGGGATGCTGGAACTAGCAGATACAAATATTTCAATATATTAATACAAATATTTCAATATTATTCTAATAACTATTATAACAATGTAAGTACACAAGTGAAATATGAACATAATCAGTAAATAAATGATAATACAAAAGAGCAACACACGGAATATCCAAAGATGAAAATATAATATCAGAATGAAAATGGAAGTTTCTCTGCAGATATTAAGATTAGACACTGCTAAAACATAAATCAGTAAACTTGAGAACCTAGCAATAGAATCTATGTTTTTAAATGAAGCACAAATATTACAAAGATTTTTTAATCAAATGAACAGAGACCTACTGAGTTCTGGAAAAATGTGGAGTGGTCTAACATATTCATAATTGGAGTCTCATAAGGAAGGATAGTACAAAAAAACTATTTGAATAAATATTGGCTTATAGTTTTCCAAATTTTATAGAAATTACAACTCAGAAATTCAAGAAATTCACTGAATGCCAAGTAAAACATCCTCACACATACAAACCTCACCAAGGCATGTCATAATTAAAATCACTAAAACCCAATGATTAAGATACGATCTTAAATGCAGGTCCCTCTCAACCCCAAATACACATTACATACAGAAGAACAAAGATAAGAATTACTCACAGGCTTCTTGTTAGAAACTGCAAATCAGAAGACAATGAAGTAATATCTTTACAGTGCTGAGAGAAAAAAAATTATGGATTAAAATTCTATTTTCAGAGAAAATACTGTTTAAAAATTAAAACAAAATTAAAGATTTTTCAAACAAGAGCTGAGAGATTTATTGTTAGTATATATCTCCAATTTTAAAAAGTTCCAAGAAAGTTCTTCAGGCTGAAATAAAATGATACCAAATGGAAACATTTTTCTATACAAATGAAGAGTATTAGAAAAGGCAAATATGTGCACAGATTTAACAGTTTTTTCTAATTGCTTTATTTCTTTAAAAGATAAATATCTCTATATTATGTGACAATAATAACAAATTTGGGGGCTTATGAGAAGACACATGTGTAACAACCCTACCACAGAGAAGGGGGTGAAGGAAATGGAAGTAAATTAGTGTAAGATTCTACGTTATACATAAAATGGTATGATATTATTTGAAGGTAGATGGTGGTAATTTAAAGAACAAACACTAAACAAATGAACAAAAAAACAAAAAAGCCCAAAGGTAATAACTACTAAAGGGAAGACAAATGTAATATTAGAAAATACTTAATCTGGCCAGGCACAGTGGCTCAGGCCTGTAAACTTTGGAGCGCTCTGGGAGGAAGAGGCAGGCAGATCACTTGAGTTCAGGATTTCGAGACCAGCCTGGCCAACATGTTGAAACCCTGTCTCTACTAAAAATATAAAAAATAGCAGGGCATGGTGGCGTGTGCCTGTAGTCCCAGCTACTCAGGAAGCTGAGGCATGAGAATCTCTTGAACCTGGGAGGCAGAGGTTCTTGTGCCACTGCACTGTAGCCTGGGTTACTTTTTTTGTGTCAAACAAAAAAAAGAAAGTAATTATTCCAAAAAAAGGTGGTAAAGAGAGAGAGAAAGTGGAGTCTAAAACAAATGGAATAAATAGAAAACAACTAACAAGATAGTAGACTTAAAATGAATTATATCATTAATTACATTAAACATAAAGGGTATAAAACTTCCAGTTGAAAGACTGTCAGGCTAGAGTAGAAAACAAAAAGCAAAACTCATTTATATATATATATACATACATGCTGTCTGCAAGAAATCTATTTAAATATATATTAATAGGTACAGATGGATTAAAATACATAAGATGACAAAAATATATATCATACATGCTACAAATCAAAAGAGAGCTAGAGTGGTTATGGTAATATAAAGAGACTTTATAATGAGGAATATTACTAGAGCTAAGGGAGAAACATTTCATGATCATAAAGGTGTAAATTCATCAAGAAGATAAAACAATCCTGAATGTGTTGGTATCCAATAATACACCTTCAAAATAAGTATCCCCAAACCAATAGAATTTAAAGGAGAAATAGAAAAATCCAAATTTATAGTTGGAAATTTTAGTATTTCTCTAATTAATATAAAAGGTAGACAGAAAATCAAGGCTAGGTGTGGTGGCTCACACCTGTCATCCCAGCTTTTTGGGAGGCTGAGAAAGGAGTTGGAGACTAGCCTGGACAACATAGTGAGACCCGGTCTAAAATAAGCAAACAAACAAACAAACAAACAAACAAAACACCAAAAAATTAGCCAGGCATGATTCCAGTATTTGCTATTCCTTCTCCATATTGTACCTGGGTCATCTTTTCACTGATATTTTAAATAAGATAATTGCAGAGCTGTAATAAATAATACAAAGAGATCCTGTGAACCCTTTACCCAGTTCCCCCCTGTGGTAACATTTTGCAAAACTATAGTATAGCATTGCAAGTAGAATATTGACATTGATAAAATATGACAATCTTATTCAGATGTCCACATTTTAACTTGCACGCATTTGTGTGTATGATAACAATGCTGGATTTTAAAAAAAATACTTCTTACAGGTCCCTGTTCTTTCTTTTTCTTTTCTTTTTTCTTTTTTCTTTTTTTTAAAGACAGAGTCTCACTCTGTCACCCAGGCTGGAGTGTACTAGCATGATCTTGGCTCACTGCAAACTCTACCTCTTGGGCTCAAGTGATCCTCCCACTTCAGCCTCTCTAGTAACTAGGACTACAGGCACGTGCCACCACACCCAGTAATTTTTTTTTGTATTTTTTTGTATAGACAGTGTTTTGCCATGTTGCCCAAGCTGATCTTGAACTTCTGAACTCAAGCAATCCATCCACCTTGGCCTCCCAAAGTTCCAGGATTACAGGCATGAGCCACCTCACCCATCATTATTTGTTAATTTTTAAGTATATTTTATGGTTTGGATAAACTCTTTATCTGCCTTTAAATTTCCTTCTTTCGTCTATCATCTTCACTTTACTATGGAGATCATTCAAAGAAGTATTTTTTTTCTTTTTTTTATGGTAGACAGGTTACCTTTGAAAAAGAAGTTTTTTTAAAAATTTTTCTGTGCTTGTATTTTTAAGTTATATATTTTCCATTCAGTACATTTTAATATAAGATCTATTTCTTTGCTGATATTTCCTGATTTTTGTTTCAAGAGAACTTGTAATAACTTTAGAAGCATTTCTATGATAACTGGTTTAGAATCCTGTCAGATAATACCAGTATTTTATTTATTTTGTTGGCATCAATTGATTATATTTTCTCATTCAAGTTGTAATTTTCCTGGTTTTTAGCATTATGGGTGATATTTATTATATCCTAGACATTTTTCTATTACATTAGGAAACTGAATATTATTTAAATTTTTTAACAGGCAGTCACCTGTTTAGGTTTAGTGTGCAGGTCCTGGCCTAATTTTATGGACTGTGGTTCCAATGACAGTTTTTCAGAGCCTTTTCAACGTTATTCTGGTCTGCTTGGTTTATCTGGTGCTGCTGGAGCTCCCACTGGTCCTTGTTGGTGCTGCTAGAGGGAACAGAGGGTTCCCCAGGCTGGACCATCAGGTGTCTTTTAGTTGGGAAGATAAGACTCAGAGCTTTGAGGACAAAGATGTTTCCCTGGCTGGGTGCTTGCTAGGATCCCCTTTGCTTGTGGGGGACAAAGATTGCTTCCCAGCCAGGTGCTTGTTGTGGTGGGACCTTGCCATCCTGGGTAGGGGAGGGGAGTCTCAGGCCAATGGGGAGAAAGAGGTTTCCTGGGCTGAGCCACTTGTGGCAGGGGCCCTCTTGCAGGTACCTACCACCTGGTTATCTTGGTATCTCTCTGTGGGGAAGGAGACTATTTCCCATGGCACTTATTGTTAGCAGGGTTCCCAATCAATCCCGATCTCTCATGGTGCTGGCCTCATCTGGTGGTGTTGGAAGGCTCCTGTTGGATTTGGGAAAATGAGCCTACCTGGGCTGTCTTCCATTACTGCTTCAAGAAATGCTTGGCCTGGGTCAGTGTCTTCTGTTGGGTGGCAGGTAAGATATCCTGCCACTGTGTTGTTTCTCTAGTTCCAAAGTCTCAAGCCAGTTTGCCTTCCTGTTATTAGCCTTCAGAGTTCTTTGGTTGCCTCTTGTGTTATTTCTAGGGTTTATAGTTTTACCTAGTGGAGAGGAAGAGGGAGGGATGAGTGTACATCATATTATCTGGACCAGAAGTTTGGTTTATTTTTATTTATTTGTTTTCTCACCTCAGGTTCTGCTTTTTATATTTTTTAATTTGTTTTTAGAGACATGGCCTTGCTCTGTTGCCCAGGCTAGAGTGCAGTGGCACGATTCTAGCTCACTGCAGCCTCAAACTCCTAACCTCAAGTGATTCTCCCACCTCAGCCTCCCGAATACCTGACACTAATAGGCATGCACTATCATGTACGGCTAATGTATCTTTTTTTTTTTTTAAGTAGAGATGAGATCTCATAACTTTGCCCAGGCTGTTCTAGAACTCCTAGCTTCTAGTGATCCTCCCACCTCAGCCTCCCAAAGTACTGAGATTATAGCCATGAGCCACCATGCCCAGCCCTGGTTTATTTTTATTTATTTTTAATTGTGGTTTAAAAACCCCACATAATATTTACCACCTTAGTTGGCTTAAAGTGTACAGTAGTGTTAAATATATTCACATTACTGTACAACAAATCTCCAGAACTTTCTCATCTTACAAAACTAAAGCTCTATCTCCATTAAACAACAACTCCCTATGTTCTCTTCCACTCAGCCCCTGGCAACCACCATTCTGTTTTGTTTTTATGAATTTTACTACTTTAGAGACATCATGTAAGTGGAATCATACAGTGTTTGCCTTTTTGTGACTGGCTTATCTCACCTAGCATAATGTCCTCAGTATTCATCCAAGCTGTAGCATGTATCAGAATTTTCTTCCTTTTTAAAGCTAATATTCCATTTTATGTATATAACACAGTTTGTTTATCCATTAATCCATTGATATTTGGGTTGCTTCCACCTCTTGGCCATTGTGAGTAATGCTGAAACAAACATGGGTATGCAAATATCTTTTTAAGATCCTGCTTTCAATTCTTTTGGGTGTATACCCAGAGTTGAGCTTGCTGAATCACATGGTAATTCTATTTTTAGTTTTTTGAGGAACTGCCATACTGCTTTCCATAGCAGTGGCACCATTTTACATTCCCACTGAAGTACAATTTTTCCACAACCTTTCTAACTTTTCTTTTTTACACTAGCCACTAATGGGTGTGAGGTAATATCATTGTGGTTTTGATTTGCATTTCCCTGATGATTATTGATGTTAAACAATTTTTCTTATGCTATCTGCCATGGTTAGTCATTTTAACTTTAGATTTATAATAGCTGAGTAGGTAAGTAGTGGTATCTCATTGTGGCATTAATTTGCTTTAACCTAATGACTAGTAATGTTGAGCATCTTTTCATATGCTTATTTGCCATCCATATAGCTTCTTTGGTCAGTGTCTG
This sequence comes from Cacajao melanocephalus, assembly GCA_963573385.1. Taxonomy (NCBI): domain Eukaryota; kingdom Metazoa; phylum Chordata; class Mammalia; order Primates; family Pitheciidae; genus Cacajao; species Cacajao melanocephalus. Next base: position 7,116 of record CAUYLG010076671.1, read on the forward strand.
TTAAAATTTTTTCCCCATTTTAAAATTGGGTTGTTTTCTTATTATTCAATTTTGAGATTTCTATTTATTTTTTGAGACAGAGTCTCACTGTTGCCCACTCTGGAGTGCAGTGGTGAGATCTCCGCTCACTCCAACCTCTGCCTCCTGGGTTCAAGTGATTCTCATCTCAGCCTGCCAAATAACTGGGATTTCAGGTGCCCACCAGTATGCCCCGCTAATTTTTGTATTTTTAGTAGAGATGGGATTTCACCATGTTGGCTAGGCTGGTCTCAAACTCCTGACCTCAAGTGATCCACTTTCCTCAGCCTCCCAAAGTGCTGGAGGTGTGAGCCACCTGCCTGGCCGAATTTTGAGATTTCTTTATTCTGGATTCAGGTTCTCTGTCAGAGATGCGATTTGCAAATATTTTCTACCACTCTGTGGATTGTCTTTTCAGTGTTTTAACCCATCTCTTGTTTTAACCCATATCTTGAAGATATAATCATAATCCAAAGAAAATAATTGATAACTGAGACATCAATTATTTTCTTTGGATTATGATTTGGGGGTCCCATTTAAGAAATCTTTGTCTAATCTAAAGTCACAAAGATTTTCTCCTGATTTCCTCTAGAGATTATATAATTTTGGTTTTACATTTATGTTTAAGATCCATTTATTTTTGTGTAAGATGTGAAGGCCTAAATTACTGGGTTTGTTGCATATAAATATACAATTGTTCTAGCAACATGTATTGAAAAGACTATCCTTTATCACTGAATTCACTTTTGCAACCCTGTTGAAAATCAATTGACCATATATGTTTGGTTATATTTCTGGACTCTTATTTGTATCTATTGACTGTCCATCTTTTTCCATCTTTTTTTTTTTTCTGTTGCCCAGGCTGGAGTGCAGTGGCACAATCTTGGCTCACTGCAACCTCTGCCTCCCAGATTCAAGTGATTCTCCCACTTCAGCCTCCCAAGTAGCTGGGATTACAGCTATCCACCACCACACCAGGCTAATTTTTGTATTTTTGGTAGAGACGGGTTTTCATCATGTTGGCCTGGCTGGTCTTGAACTACTGACCTCAGGTGATCCGCCTACCTTGGGCTCCCAAAGTGCTGGTGTTTCAGGTGTAAGCCACTGTGCCCGGCCGACTGTCCATCTTTATACCAGATTTACAATGTCTTGGCTATTGTAGCATTATAGTGAGTTTTGGGTAAGTCTTTCAACTTTGTTGTTCTTTTTCAGAATTGTTTTGGCTATTCTAGTTCTCTTAGATTTCCATTCCAATTTTAGAATCAGATTGTCAAGCTTTACAAAACAGCCCACTTAGCTTTAGGTTTGTATTGTGTTAAATCTATGAATTAATTTGAGGGAGAGCTGACATCTTAACAATATTGAGTCTTCCATATATGAACATGGTATAGTGTTCCATTCTGTTAGGTCTCTTAGGTGTTAATACTTTTTTCTTCAATGTTTTATAATTTTCAGTGTACATTTCACATATTTTTCTCAAATATATCTCTAAGCTTTTCACATTTTTGATGCTAATATAAATGGTATTGTGTTTAAAATTCAAATGTCTCACTGTTCATTGCTATTATATGGAAATACGATTTTTGTATGTTTATCTTATATCCTGCGAACTTGCTAAGCTTATTCACTAGTTTTAGTTGCTTTTTTGTATATCCATAAAATTTTCTACCTAATCATGTGAACTGTAAATTAAGACAGTTTTACCTTTTATTTTCCAATTGGGATGTCTTTTATTTATTTTTACTTACTACCCTATTTAGGACCTCCAGAACAATGTTGAATAAAAGTTGTAAGAATGAACATCCTTTTTTCCTTCCTAATCTTAGGGGGAAGCATTCAGTTTTTCAGTATTGTGGGGCTATAGTTTGTTATAGATATCCTTTATCAGAGTCAGAACATTTCCTTGTATTCCTAGTTTGCTGAAGGTTTCCTTTTTTCTTTTTTTGAGATGGAGTCTTGCACTGTTGCCTGGGCTGGAATGCAGTGGCGCGATCTTGACTCACCGCAACCTCCACCTCCTGGGTTCAAGCAATTCTCTGCCTCAGTCTCCCGAGTAGTTGGAACTATAGGTGCCTGCTACCACCCCTGGCTAATTTTTGTATTTTTAGTAGAGACAAGGTTTCACCATCCTGGCCAGGCTGGTCTTGAACTCCTGACCTCATGATCCACCTGCCTCAGCCTCCCAAAGTCTGCTGGGATCACAGATGTGAGCCACCATGCCGGCCAGCTTTTCTTTTTTAAAGCAGTATGCTGAATTTTGTGAAATGCATTTTTCTGCATCTATTGATTTTTTTTTTTCTTTTAACTATGGTGAATTACACTGACTAATTTTTAAATGTTAAAGCAACCATTTGGCATCCTTTTCTTTGCTTCAAGGATTTTTTCTTTTTTTTTTTTTTTTGAGTCAGAGTTTCACTGTTGTCCAGGCTGGAGTGCAATGGCACGATCTTGGCTCACTGCAACCTCTGCCTCCCAGGTTCAAGCAATTCTCCTGCCTCAGCCTGCTGAGTAGCTGGGATTTTAGGCATCCACCACTACGCCTGGATAATTTTTGTACTTTTACTACAGACGAGGTTTCACCATGTTGACCAGACTGGTCTCTGGCCAGGCTGGTCTTGAACTCCTGTCCTAATGATCCACTTGCCTTGGCCTCTTAAAGTGCTGGGATTACAGGTGTGAGCCACTGTACCTGGCCAGGATTTTCTTTAATATTTCATGTAATGCTGGTCTCTTGGTAATAAATTCAGCTTTTTTATGTTTGAAAGTTTTTGTCCTCATTTTGGAAATACATTTTCACTGTGTATGTATAGAATTCTAGGTTGAGCTATTGTTCTTTCAGTATTTTAAAGATACTGCTCACTGACTTCTTGCTTGCCTTGTTTCCAATGAGAACTCTTCTGTAATCATTATCTTTGTTCCTCTGTATGTAACATGTTTTCCTCCTCTGGCTGCTTTGTAAGATTTTCTATCACTGGTATTGAGCAATTTGACTTAAAAATGCCTTGTTGCATTTTTCTTCTGCTTCTTGTGTTTGAGAGTTTATTAAAATTCTTGGATCTGTGAGTTTATAGTTTTCATCAACTTTGGAGAAATTTTGGCTTTATTTCAAAAATTTTTTGTTTCCTTTTTTTTTTTTTTTTTTTTTTAGATGGAGTCATGCTCAGTTGTCAGGCTGAAGTTCAGTGGTGCAATATTGGCTCACTGCAACCACCACCATACACGTGCAAATAAGTGATTCTCCTGCCTCAGTCTCCCAAACAGCTGGGACTACAGGCGCGTGCCACCACGCCCAGGTAATACTTCATATATTTTTTTAGTAGAGATGGGGTTTCACCATGTTGGCCAGAATGGTGTCAATCTCTTGACCCTGTGATCCGCCCATCTTGGCCTCCCAAAGTGCTGGGATTACGGGCATGAGCCATTGTGCCTGGCCAGCCTCTCTCCATCTCTTTAGAGACTCCAACTACACATATATTAGGGCACTGAAAGTTATTTCATGGCTCTCTGATGCTCTTTTCATTAAAAAAATTCTCTTTTCTCTGTGTTTCACTTTCAATAATTTATATTCTTTTTCACTAGTATTTTCTTCTGCAATGGCTAAACTGCTCTTAATCCCATCCAGTGTATTTTCATCTCACTGATGGTAATTTTCATCTGTAGAAATTAGATTTGGGTCTTTTTTTTAAAAATATCTTTCATGGTTCTCTTTAACATTAAAAATATGGAATACAGCTATAACTCTTTTAGCATCCTTGTCTACTAATTCTAACATTTCTGTCAGGTATAAGTCAGTTCGGATTGGTTTTTATGTTTTTCTTCCCACTATTGGTTGTGTTTTCCTGCTTTGCATGTCTTGCAATCTTTGATTAGATGGCAGGCACTGTAAATATTATCCTATTCAGTGTTGGATAATTTCATATTCCCATAAATTGTTGAGCTTTGCTCCAGGATGCAGTTAATTTACTTGGAAACAATTTGATCTTATTTGGTATTTAAGATTTATTAGGTTGGACCAGAGCAGTGTTTACTCTAGGGCTAATTATTCTCCACTACTGAAACTAAACCCTTTTGAGTACTTTACCCAGTGCCCTGTGAATTATGATATTCTTCTAGTCTGGTTTGTGGGAACAAGCACTATTCCCAGCTCTATGTGTGTTCTTATTTTTTAGGGTATTTCCCCCTAGCCTTGGGTATTTTCTTCACATGTATGCACTTACCAGTACTCTGCCTAATACCTGAGGGGGACTCTCTACAGATCTCTAAGGTGGTCTCTCCATGGAGTGCTCTCCTCTTTGTTCTGTAAACTGTAACCGCCGTGGTCTCCCTAAACTCTCAGCTCCAACACTTCCACTCAGGAGGTTCACTGGACTCAGCCTGGGTTCCCCCTCTGATATAGTTTGGATGTTTGCCCCTTCCAAATCTCTTGTTGAACTGTAATCCCCAATGTTGGAGATGGGGCCTAGTGTGAGGTTTGGACTATGAGGGCAGATTCCTCATGAATGTCTTGGTGTCATCCTCACAGTAATGAGTAAGTTCTGAGTTCACACAAGATCTGGTTGTTTTTAATAAGAGCCTGGAACTTTCTCCTTGCTCTCTTACTCTTTCTCTTGCCATGTGACACGCTGGCTCACCTTCACCTTCTGTCATGACTGGAAGCTTCCTGAGGACCTTACCAGAAGCAGAGGCCAGCACTATGCTTTGTGTACAGCCTGCAGAACCATGAGTCAAATAAACCTCTTTTCTTCATAAATTATCCAGGCTAGGTATTTCTTTATAGCAATGCAAATGGATACCCTCCCTGTGCTGTGTCCTGAAATCCCTTTCAAGACTGTAAGTTGGAGCATTTGTAGGGTTCACCTCATTTGTGTCTCATCTGTTAGGGTCACTGTCCTTCATTGCCTGATGTCCAGTGTCTTCAAAGCCCTAGCTTTATATGTTTTATCTTTCATCTTTTTATTTCAGTTGCAAGGGCAAATCTGGTCCCTGTGACTCCATCATGGCATGCGCCACCACACTCAGCTAATTTTTGTATTCCTAGTAGAGACGGGGTTTCACTATGTTGGCCAGGCTGGTCTCAAACTCCTGACCTCAGATGATCTGCCTCTGCCTCCTAAAGTGCTGAGATTACAGGCATGAGCCACTGTGCCCAGCCTTTTTTTTTTTTTTTTTTTTTTTAAAGACAGTGTCTTGCTCTGTCACCCAGGCTGTAGCGGCTCCATTTTGGCTAATTGCAACCTCTGCTGCCTCTTGGGCTCAAGTGATCCTCCTACAGTGCTGGGATTACAGGCATGAACCACCACGCCCATCCTAGAACTAATTACTTTTAAAGAGTTTTAAATAATAATAAAAGCCTCTGCTATTTTCCAACATAGTTGCATTTTTAGTGCTTTTCATTCTGTTATTTGGATCCATATATCCATAGGATATCATTCTGTTTCTGTTCCAAGAAAGTCCTTTTAACGTTTCTTGTAGTGGAGGTCTGCTGGTGATAAATTCTTTCAGCGTTTGTATGCCTGAAAAAGTATTTTGCCTTTGTTTATTAAATATGCTTTCATTTATCTTCCCAGAAAACAATCCATCATGATAACAAATAAATAGAAACACAAAACCTATTTTTTTTTTTTTTTGAGACGAAGTCTTGCTCTGTCACCCAGGCTGGAGTGCAGTGGCACGATCTCGGCTCATTGTAACCTCTGACTCCGGGGTTCAAGCAATTTTCCTGCCTCAGCTTCCTGAGTAGCTGGGACTACAGGTGTGTGCCACCACAGCCAGCTAATTTTTTGTATTTTTAGTAGAGATGAGGTTTCACCGTGTTAGCCAGGATAGTCTTGATCTCCTAATCTCGTGATCCGCCTGCCTCTATGCTGGGATTATAGGTGTGAGCCATCACACCTGGTCAAAACTCATTTTTGATGATTCCAAAGATCTGTTTATCCTTGGATCACAACATATGAAAATGGAAAGTGGCGAAATAACATTAATGATGACAATAGCAGACATATATAATGCTTACCATGTCAGGAACCAGTATCTATCAGAGGCTCAGCGGCATTTTCAAATATAACATATTCAAATTAGGAGGGTTTAATACAGGGACAATACACAAAGTGTGGGCAGTGTGTAGGTACAGTACAATATCCTGGGGCTAGTGACAATGGGCTGTTACTATAGTAGGCTAGAATGGTTACAGGAATTCAGAGAGGACTCCTTGAAAGAAGCTATGACCTCATGACAAGAGACACAACCAGCTCAAGGCGAACCTTCCGGAGGAAGCTGGGGGAATGAATGCTCTAAACTCACTCTTCTCCCTCTCTCTGATCTCATGAAAGGATTTTCATTGGGCCAAACCAAACCAGAAACGCCAGGCAGGAATGCCCATAATTAAGTACACACTGAAGGATGAATCAGTGTGTGGTTTGGAGAAGTAAACAAAAATATCTGGCATAGCATAGTTCTAAGTACTTTTGATGTATTAGCACATTTAATCCTCCCCCAAATCCTATGAATTACCATTATTACCTCCAGATAATGCAAGGTGAAGGAAAATTCAACTGAACTGTGACATTTCTGAGAGTTCAGAGAAGATATCGCCTTCATTAAATAAAAATAGGAGTACTTTAAGTATAGGAACAATGATAGAAAAAAAGAAAAACTTTAAGCAATAAAAATTGTGGGCCAGGTGTGGTGGCTCACACCTGTAATCCCAGCACTTTGGGAGGCCAAGAAGGGAGGATCATGAGGTCAAGAGATCAAGACCATTCTGGCCAACCTGGTGAAACCCTGTCTCTACTGAAAATACAAAAATTAGCTGGGTGTGGTAGCATGCGCCTGTAGTTCCAGCTACTTGTGAGGCTGAGGCAGGAGAATTACCTGAACCTGGGAGGTGGAGGTTGCAGTGAGCCGAGATTGCGCCACTGCACTCCAGCCTGGTGACAGAGCGAGACTTGTCTCAAGAAAAACAAAACAACAACAACAAAAAACTGTGATGGCAACCCTCTCCTCAAATTAACAGAAGGATCTCAAGACAAAGGTGAAATCTCCCTGAGAATTCAACAAAATGTAAATAAATAAAAAGTAAGAATAAAGAGATTATTTTAAAATCAATCCAGAAGTTAAGGCATTAAATCCAGGTTCATCTCTCTTTCTGGAGTTCCTGAAACAGAAAACAGAAAATTGTGGGAATGAAAATATGTAAGAAAAAAAATGCAGGAAAAACTTCCAAATTATCTGAATTGAAACGTCTCCCCAGGTATATAGTACAATGAATGAAAAAGACCCAGGCCAAGGCCACACTCTTGAGAAATTTCACATGTATAATTTTTTTTTATTTATAATTTTTTCAAGACAGAGTCTGTGTTCCCCAGGCTCGAATGCAGTGTGCTATCTCTGCTCACTGCAACCTCCACCTCCCAGGTTCAAGCGATTCTCATGCCTCAGCCTCCCAGTATTTGGGATTACAGGCACACGCCACCAGGCTAGGCTAATTTCCATATATTTAGTAGAAACGGGGTTTCACCAAGTTGACGAGGCTGGTCTTGAACTCCTGGCCTCAAGTGATCTGCCCTCCTTGGCCTCCCAAAGTGCTGGCATTACAAGCATAAGCCACCATGCCCGGCCAACATGTATAAATTTAAAAGTGTTATTATTAAATAACAATGAAAACTACTAGCTGTTAGTAATTTTTTTTAAGTGATTTCACGGCTGGGCGTGGTGCTTCAAGCCTGTGATCCCAGCACTTTGGGAGGCTGAGAAGGGCAGATCACGAGGTCAGGAGATCAAGACCATCCTGGCCAACATGGTGAAACCCTGTCTCTACTAAAAATACAAAAAAATTAGCTGGGTGTGGTGGCACGTGCCTGTAATCCCAGCTATTCAGGAGGCTGAGGCAGGAGAATGGCTTGAACCTGGTAGGCGGAGACTGCAGTGAGCAGAGATTTTGCCACTGCACTCCATCCTGGCAACAGAGTGAGATTCTGCCTCAGAAAAAAAAAAAAGTGATTTCACATACAGTGTCATTTTTAAATGGGCTTGAGGGGGGCCAGTGCTCCATGTTACAGACGTGGCAACAGAGCATAAAAACTTGCAGGATGTCATTTTTCAACCTTTCACAGATGACAGAGCACAGTTCATTAATACATTATGTTTGCATGTGAACATAAATGTATAAGTGGACTAGCTTTGGAATGTATGTCCAATATCCTAAGCTAAGTGATTAGCTCTCAAAGATACAGTGCATGACTTCTAATTCCTTGTTATTCCCTCAGGTCAACTGAAAACTGACTTGACTGGGTAGGTCTGTGCAGAACTGATATGTGAACCAAGCCTGGAGAAAGGAGATATGTCATGAGAAGTGACTTTTTTTTTTTTCTAACTTGTTTCCCTAAATACCCTTGAGGTATAGTGAATACGGTCATCTTTTCTCACTGTGTGCTCATGTGGACAAGGTTTTAAATTTTGATATCTTCAGATTTCTACTGTTAGTTTTAGGCTTGGGGAGCCCTCTTCCAATAGCATAGCTCTAGAATTCTGTCAATAAACAAGATAGTGTGAATTGAATTGACTGCATCAGTAAGGGGGGTGGTATTCAGTGTCTATTTCCTCCATGCCAAGGGGAGCCAGGTGGGGGAAACTGACCTAAGTGAAATGGATTGGCCAGAGAGTCTCTTCACCACATCTCGGGCTTTGGAAGAATTAGTAAAAAATCGACATGGACAGAATGTAAACGGAAAGTTGAACAGCTTCTTCACCAAGATGGTGGGTTGCAGTTTCCTGCAGCCACACAGTCTCTGTTGAAACAGGGCTGTGGTTTTGAAGAGTTGTGCATTCTTAGCTGTTGCAGACTGTACTGGGAATGGAAACTAAAGCAGTCAGTGGCGGTGACCACAACCCAGAAGCTGAAACCATGCTCTAATTTTATACAAAATTACTAGTTCTGGCTCTGTTCATTGCTTATGAGTTTTCATTTAGACTGCAAGGATTACATCTAGTTGTGTGAGAAATAACATCTTGAAAACTGACAAGAAAACCATTTAGCCCTCAGTCAATTGTAGTAACCCACAAAATGTCAGTATAAACATTTTCTAATATACTGTAAAGATACATCCTCTAGCATCAACAGTCAGTACAATTATAGGAGTGAAAAATGGAGGGAATAATCAAAGCAGCAGTGACAAAAGAGGACGGACAAAAAAGACGAGGAGGAAGAGGAGGAGGAAGAAAAATAGGAGAATGAGGAAAATTGAGTTTGCATTTAGGAAAAAAATATAGACTTACATTTATTTATGTGAATATCTTGCCAAATCTGGGAAGTAACAGTATGTTAAAGAGAATGGTGACAGCTTACTGTAAAGATAAGACTAACTACCACCAACCTTATTGGGCCAACGTGCTATTGAGAATTGGCTACTAACAGCTTAAAAATGTTTAGCCTTTTCATCTAAAAAAAAAAACTACTCTTAGGCTGGGCACAGTGGTTCACACCTGTAATCCCAGCACTTTGGAAGGCTGAGGTGGGCGGATCACCTGAGGTTGGGACTTCAAGACCACACTGACCAACATGGTGAAAACCTGCCTTTAAAAATAAAACAACAACAACAAAAAACTACTCTTTGTGGGAAAGAGTACTAATCTTCTTTTTTGAGACAGGTTCTCTCTCTGTCACCCAGGCTGGAGTGCACTGGTGTGATCACAGCTCACTGCAACCTCTGTCTCCAGGGCTCAAGCGATCATCCCAACTCAGCTTCCTGAGTAGCTGGGACTACAGGTGCATGCCACCATGCCTGGCTAATTTTTGTGTTTTTGTAGAGATGAGGTCTTGCCATGTTGCCTAGTCTGGTGTAGGAGTTGAGTCAGGATGGTAGGAGAAATTTTAGAAAATGGAAACCAAAACAAGAAAAGAAATACAAAAAAACAAGAAAAAAAAAAGAAAATGCAAACCTTCTTAGAAGGCTGGAAGGTTTTGCAAAAGCTTGGGAAAGAGGTTATGGCTGAAAGCAACCTAACTCCCTTACCTTGAGCTAATATCTAGGAGTAGATACAAAGGAATGGAGAGGAGTTTATCTAAATAGCTTATTTACTCATGTGGTCCTAAGACCAATCTTTGATCTTCTTTGGGTGCATGACTGCTCTCTACTTGGGGGTGGCGGGTGGTCAGCAAAGTTAATTATCCTCTAATGGTGTTTACTTTGTCATTTAATCTGTAGTAAAGAAATGCAAAGGCCACCAGAGGCTTATGGGGCAGCTGCTGATTCTGGGAGCAGAGCCCCTTAGCCATGTTGACAAGTAAAATATCTGTGTCAGTCTAGTCTTTCATCCATTGCTCAGTCAGGGTCTGTGGGTTGGACCGAACAAGCTGGTCTTGAACTCCTGGGCTCAAGCCGTTCACCTGCCTTGGCCTCCAAACTGCTAGGATTAGAGGTGTAGCCACTGCGCTCAGCCTAGAAAGAGTACTAATCATTTGAATTAAAGTAGACTGAAACTCCAGTAAGAATTTCAAAGTGAAATCTGCCTTCTTTTATTTAGCCTCAAGTTTCTCAACAGTTGCCTAGATCAGCAGTGAGAGTCAACATTTCTTTTCTATAACAACTATGACTTATCACTTGACTTTATACATAGTATGAATTCCAGATATAGTTATTAAAAATGACAACATGAGTAAATAAATGAATAGAGAATGCTTGAGAAAACAGATTTTAGAATTATGAGTTCCTAGCCAGACTCAGTGGCTCACGCCTGTAATCCCAACACTTTAGGAGGTTGTGGCAGAAGGATCACTTGAGGCCAGGAGTTCAAGACGAGCCTGGGCAACATAGTGAGACTTCCATCTTTACAAAAAATTTAAAAATCAGCCAGAAGTGGTGGTGTGCACCTGTAATCCCAGTTACTTGGGAGGCGAAGGCAGGAAGATTGTGTAAGCCCAGGAGTTTGAGGCTGCAGTGAGCTATGATCACACTACCACACTCCAGCCTGGGTGACAGAGTGAGACCTTGTTTCAAAAGAAAAAAAGAGTTCTGCAAAGTTTTGATAGACCAAATAAAAGCATTTATATCAATCTGCACCATATTTTAAAGTTTGTATTCAGGAACCACAAACAAAAATTTCAGAAAGAACCTCCCCAGCAGCACAGCAGAAACTTGTGTTTTGTTTCTAGGGCAAACACTGTACACAAGGAGGATGACATTTTAATGTAATTTATTTGAAATACTTCCAGAAAAGTTTAAGGCCGTTATACAAAAACATTCATTTCATCAAAACATTCATTGACTTTTTTCCCCATAGGCCAACATATGACAAACCTCTTTTCCCAGCACACTGGCCGATGGATCCTACAAAGTGGCTGATGGCTGCTCCTACAAAGAATCATTCATTCTTTTCTTCACCATTAAAAGGCTGTTCTTGGCTTTCCTCTGCTTCTGTCTGCAGCAGGTTCACTTGCTGTATCAATAACAACTTGAGAAACAAAGCAGTTTTAAATAAACTTGTAATAGAAAAAATTCGCCATGTTTAAGATCTATAAATACAGAAATATGTTTTACAGGGTAAAATTGACTACAATATCTTTGTTTTTAAAAAATAATAAAGTAATATACCTTGTTTTTATATTGATATATCTTGTCACACAGCTTCTTTGAATGCACATGATATATGTACATAATAAATGACATCAATGCATTTACTGCTTTCTTTTCTGTAAACTTGAAACAGAAGATTAAAAAAAACTTTTTGGCAATAATTTAGAATCATTACTACTAGTGCTGGTGTGGGTATAATTTTGCACAGGTCATTCTTAATATTTACACTTGCAGGGAGCTCTTCTAGGTACTTAGTTAGCTTTTTTTTAAGGTCTGCACTTTACCCTGCACTGTAAATCAAGGCTGGACAAAGAGGTTACTAATTTGGCTAGCTGATCCTAATTAATCAGAGTTAATGAAATTGGCTTCTGGAGAATGTAATTACAATTCTGGTTATAGCACAGAACCAGAGATGGCAAACTGATGACCCAAAAGCAGAGGAGGAAAGCCCAAGGCTCTGGCCTTTCTCAGAAGGCACTGGACCATGCTTTTCTCTTAATGGCTCCCACAGAAGGTTCTGACGAAATGCTTTTCATTCCAAATTCTTCCTCTCCTGTGTTTCTATAAATAGTGTCACTGATAGAGTCACAGTCTCTCTTCCTTGCTGCTTCATTCATTCTCTAAAATATGAGTAGGCCTAGGCAGATGAAACACAACGAAGACAGGGCCTTCTTGTTATCCTGGCAGGCTTCCCTAGGCCCTTTGGGTTTTATTCGGATGTTTTAGGCTAGCCACCAACTATGAGACACCTCCTGGTGCCATGTGCATTTCAGTTAAAGATTCAGAGTGGCAGCTGCTTTTGTCCTAACCCTTTTAATGTCAGCCTCTATTTTATGTCCTAATAAATTCTTGCATCAAACTTGCACTGGATTAAGTTGCAAGGTTCAGAAAGTGCATCTTCCTTTGCAAAATTAAGCCTTCAGAATCCCCAGGGATCTTTTTAAGCTTTCTAGTTGAGTAAGATCAAACCAAGTTCACTTCATGGGTTGGTCTTTCCTGATTTTCTCTCTAGTACCATCCCGATACACAGGTGACTTTCTCATGCCCTATTTACAAGGCCCTCTAAATTCTTAGCTACCACATCAAAGAGCTGGGAAAGCACTAGAGAAGCACAAGAGGAAGGACTCTTCAAGCAATCTATGTAAAACAGTAGTTTCGGGATTGTTTTTCTATTTTTTTTTTAATCCAGCAGGACAATTGAAAGTAACTTGTTTGAGTACCTCTCCATCCATCCAAACACTTGTGAAATACAACACAGGGTAACGGTTGCCGCAGATTCCAGCTTACACAGACAGGTTGGCAGTTACAGTACTAGGGACAAAGGTACAGATACAAGAGACTGGGCCGACATGGTCACAAAAGTATTAAAAAGTGCTTTTCCAAACCGTTCCATCTGCGGAATGCAAATACTGTACAGGTAAGACGCAGGCCTGCTTCCTGAAGTGCGCATGCTTCTGTCAGACATTGCTTTCAACATGCCTGCTGTTCCCACAGGAAGAGTCTGTCTGTTCCATGCGCTCACAGTCGAGGCTGACCTCACTCGTGTCCATACTACAGTCTGACTCACTGTCTGATTGGTCCATCTGCTCAAGTTTTGTTTCTCCCTGTAGCTCTCTGCTCCCAGTGGTGGGATTTAGGAATGATCCCTCGGAGTCAAGCACCCCAGCCTGCCCAGCAGCACACAAAACTGTTTCTTTGGCTTGACGAATACAGTTAAGCCACTGCTGTTTGTTGAAGGTGTCATTGGCTTGTAGTGAGTGGGTCTGACTTTGGGATCCGTTTTTGAAACTGATTCTGAAGAAGTTTTTAACTAGAAAGGAAAAACACATGAAAAACAAAGTCAATGGACAGATCCTTCCTCAGGCCAAAGAGAACACATGTAGTGACACTAAACTCCAGAATCCACGGCAGGTATGGCTGATTACAAAACGTTTCCCAGTGAGCCAGGACATGGCTCAGTTCCACCCTGCAGCCGCCATCAGGGAGTTGGGGTTGACACAGGTCTAGCATTCAGCTGCCTTCATTGCTCTCAGAAACTAGCAGGTGGAGATCATCTTGGAACAACAAAGTCAAGTGATTCAGGGGAGCCTGGAGTACTGGTGGCAAAATCTGGCTGCATGGCAAAATCTGGCTGCATAACAAAATCCCTTGGAGTGAGCTTGTTAAAAAGACAGATGCCCTCAGGAGGCTGAAGTGGGAGCACTGCTCGAGTTCAGGAGTTTGAGACCAGCCTGGGCAATGTAGTGAGACCCTTTCTTCAAAAAAAAAAAAAAAGAAAGAAAAAAGAAAAAAATTTAAAAAATCCCCAGGCTCTATCAGAGATTCTGATTCAGCAGGTCTAAAGTGGGTGTCATAATCTGTAATTTCAACAAGTACACTAAGCTAGAGTTTTTTCCAGTTTAAGAGGCTCTTTTTAACAATAAAACATGCCCATGTTTGCTCCACATGAAAGTATCTATACACTTAGTATCCATATACTTAGCACCCGATGATGGAGAAGATATATGTAGACAAATTTGGTTTCATTGTGAAACGAAATTACAATTTAGTTATCTCAACAGGAGCTATCTGCATTTTAAAAAAAATGGTAATGCACAATATAGAAGACATTTTATTTAATCTTTTTTTTTTTTGAGACTGAGTCTTGCTCTGGAGTTCAGTGGCACAATCTCAGCCCACTGCAACCTTCGCCTCCTGGGTTCATGCGATTCTTCCGTCTCAGCTTCCCAGGTAGCTGAAATTACAGACACGCACCACCATGCCCGGCTAATTTTTGTATTTTTTTAGGAGAGATGGGGTTTCGCCGTCTTGGCCAGACTGGTCTTGAACTCCTGACCTCAGGTGATACCACACATCTCGGCCTCCCAAAATGCTGGGATTACAGGCGTAAGCCACTGCGCCCGGCCTATTTTATCTAATAACAATATAATGGACATTTAATGGGCTCTGCGTGCCACATGCAACGCTTGGTTCACAGAAGTATCTGCAGTCAGTCCCTTTGCACTAATCCTGTAGCCAGTAGACTGGGAACCACCACTGCCAATGGCTTAGAGGCTAAGCAACAGAGGGAGAGGAGGCTAAAATGGTTTACTGCTAGGCATTTTGGCTAGAAGATAATCTCTGTCCTTTAAACTTGGGCTCCACCCTTTGATCTTGGGCAAGTACCTTAACTCCTTCCTATCTTAGTTTCCAACTTGTAAAATGGAGTGAACAAGAACCTACTTTACATGGTCGTTATGAGGAATCAATGTAATCCATATACATGCTTATACAATGCCTGGCACATAGTCAGTACTCAAGAAACATAAGCTCTTATTTCTACTGCTACTACTACTCCTACTAGGGTAGACGTACTAATTAGTAGGCAGGAGGCAGTACATATTAATCACTTTGACAATATGATGCCTATGTTAATCCAGGAAGCTCAAATGTTACCTTCTCAAAGAAGTGCTCTCTATCTCATTTAAAATACACCTCTGGTTAGGACGTGGTGAATCACATCTGTAATCCCAGCACTTTGGGAGGCTGAGGTGGGCAGATCATTTGGGGTCAGGAGTTTGAGACCAGCCTGGCCAACATGGCGAAACCTTGTCTCTACTAGAAATACAAAAATTAGCTGGGCATGGTGGCATGTGCCTGTATTCCCAGCTACTTGGGAGGGTGAGGCACAAGAACTGCTTGAACCCAGGAGGCAGAGGGTGCAGTGAGCCAAGATCGCGCCACCACACTCCAGCCTAGGCAACAGAGCGAGACTTCTGTCTCAAAAATAAATAAATAAATAAAAAGAAAAAGAAAACAGACCTCCTATTGCCATCCCTTCCTATTCTCTTACTGGGTTTTAAGTTTTCTTAACAACACCTAGAGTATTCATTTGCTTATCATCTTTCTCCTCCATCACAATGCAAGCTCCATAGGGGAAGGAAGTTACCTGCTTGGTTCGTCATCTATATTAGTGCTAGAACAGCGCTTGACACATGTTAGATACTCAGTAGATATTGCTTTCTTGGCTTCTTTTAGTTAATTTTTTTTACTAAGTCTTAAGTTAGGCCCATTGAGTAATGTTACAGATGAACCCACATTCCAGTTGACCATTCTTATGTCTCTTTAGGGACAAGTCTACCAGTTCAACTGCAAAACCCACCATGTAATGTAACTGGTACACATATAGGGACTAACTGGTATTAAGCATGTTTTTATCCAATGGAAAAAGACAGGGAACTTGAGGACTAACCCTAACTGCAGACAGGTTCACTTAGAGTATCTTACTAAATCTTTGTAACAGCCTCATGAAGGAGGTACGTATGCATTTCCATTTTGCAGATGGGAAACTGAGAATCATAGGGGCTAAACAAAGTACGTAATCAGGAAGTGATGAGACAGCATTCAAATGCAGTTTGACTTCAAGACTGTGGCTTTTCTCTTTCCACCAGCCTCCCATTCCCTCCAAACTACCAGGGCCAAAAAAGTTCAACAGGTCAGCCCCGACAGCCTCCATACTTCTCTCATTGTTGCTGAATGCCCCTCGCAGGGAGCCACCCAGTCTCACTTCTCCGTCCTGCAGGTCTTCCAGCAAGAGGTCCTTCACGGGGATCGGCTGACGGTACAGCTGGTAGCAAAGCTGCTCATTGTGGGTGACGGCTCGAGTGATCACAAGCACTTCTTGGAACAGGAAAACGTGCAGTTTCTAGAAGAAAAGAATCCACAGGCTTTTGCTAAGCAATAATGTAATGAGTGGCTGATTTGTGGACCTCTGTGGATAGAGAGGTCCCCAGGTACCAGGTGCACACTGGATTATGAACTCCTAGGTTCAAATCTACCTCCAGGAGAACCAGAGTTGGGCATGTTGGAGGCATTTTCAGATACGTCCACTGCCCTTCTTGTAGAAACACCTCCCTAGGGACTTAGTGGAGGAAGCCTTTCTGCCTACAGATACCTGCAGTCAGGGTTGCCAACTTTGGGGCCCCTATTCACATTGCAACTCACAACCTGTACAGACATACATGCCCCAGCTCCTGTAAGAAAAAAATGAGAAAGGGGAATAGAATCAAGAAGGTGATGAACAGAAAATAACTTAGCACTCTCCTGGCTTTGGTTTATATTACTCAATATAATTCTAAGTGCTCAGGCCAGACACGGTAGCTCACGTCTATAATCTTAGCACTTTGCGAGGCCAAGGCAGGCAGATCATGAGGTCAGGAGTTTGAGAACAGCCTGGCCAACATGGTGAAACCCCGTCTGTACTAAAAATAAAAACATTACCGAGGCGTGGTGGCGGATGCCTATAATCTCAGCTACTCAGGAGGCTGAGGCAGGAGAATCGCTTGAACCCAGGAGGCAGAGGTTGTAGTGAGTTGAGATCACACCATTGCACTCTAGCCTGGTGAGACAGCAAGACTCTATCTCAAAAAAACAAAAGAACAATAAACAAAAAAAAAACCCTAGCTGGGAGAGGTGGCTGGTGCCTGTAATCCCAGCTACCCGGGAGGCTGAGGCAGGAGAATCGTTTGAACCCAGGAGGTAGAAGTTGTGATGAGCCAAGATCACACCACTGCACTTCAGCCTGGGTGACAGAGTGAGACTGTCTCAAAAAAAAAAAAATTCTAAAAGATCAAAATTAACAATAGTCTATAAAAAATGAGACTGGTATATCAAAGCTAATATTAATCTTTGCTTCCCAAGCCCATAAAAACACTTGTTCCTTCAATCATAGAGTCATCAGTTTTATCCAGGAACTTCAAGTCAGAACATTGCTCATTCCTGAGGGAACCAGAGTATGGTGCCACAGTCACAAAGAAAGATGATCAGGCCAGGTGCAGTGGCTCACATCTGTAATCCCAGTACTCTAGGAGGCTGAGGCGGGTGGATCACCTGTGGTCAGGAGTTCAAGACCAGCCTGGCCAACATGGTGAAACCCTGTCTCTACTAAAAACAAAAATTAGCCAGGCATGGTGGCGGGCATCTGTAATCCCAGTTACTTGGGAGGCTGAGGCAGAAGAATTACTTGAACCTGGGGGGCGGAGGTTGCAGTGAGCCAAGATTGCGTCACTGCACTCTAGCCTAGGTGACGAGCAAAATTCCAGCTCAAAAAAAAAAAAAATGATGATCAACGTTTTCCTTCTCAGTTAAGTTCATCAGAACAAACCTTGGTTCTCAGAAGAGGCTTAAAAAGTTGACAACTGATGTGTGTGTTGTGGGCAAAAAGAAAATTGCAAAAATGGGCAGGGCGTGGTGGCTCACACCTGTAATCTCAGCACTTTGGGAGGCCGAGGTGGGCGGATCACCTGAGGTCAGGAGTTCAAGACCAGCCTGGCCAACATGGTGAAACCCTGTTTTTAAAAAATAATTAAAAAAAAAAAAAGAAAATTGCAAAAATGAAGGCTTGTTTCAGGTCCAGTTATAAAAGCAGGTGTGTTCTGTGGGGTAAATTTGCTCCATTCAACGCTAAGTGCCAGACTCTTCTGACAGTTTGGAAGTGCTTAGTAACTGAAGTGAAAATATCCACAACTTTGCAGGTAGGTTTTGGCTTTCTGGTGGAAACATTTGGGAATGTCAATCCAGGGGTCTTAAAGGGGAGAGACCAGAAGAGGAGAGGTTCTCACTTGTAAGTGGGAGCTAAATCTTGGATTCACATGGACATAAAGATAGGAACAACAGACACTGGGGGCTCTAGAAGAAAAGAGGGAGTGAGAGGGGCAAGGGCTGAAAAACTTCCTATTGAGTAACATGTTCACCGTCTAGGTGATGGGATCAATAGAAGCCCATTCTCAGCACCTGCAATATATCCTTGTAACAAACCTGCACGTGTACTCCCTGAATCTAAAACAAAAATGGAAACTGAATTAAAAACTTCAGATTAGAATTTTGACTTGGGATAGTGGGAGCACATTCAATATTATTAGATCATTTTAAATTTGGGAGAAAAGAAACTCATAGGTCTCCCAACCCCATCCCTACTATCTCCCAAACACAGAAACAAAATACAGCCAAATCTTGGCTAGAGGTAATAAAATGCATATTTAAGAAGACTAAAAAATAGGATAGGCCAGGTGCGGTGGCTCACGCCTGTAATGGAGGCTGAGGTGAGCAGATTGCCTGAGGTCAGGAGTTTGAGACCAGTCTGGCCAACATGGTGAAACACTGCCTCTACTAAAAATACAAAAAAATTAGTCAAGCATGGTGGCGGGTGCCTGTAATCCCAGCTACCTGGGAGGCCGAGGCAGGGAAATTGCTTGAACCAGGGAGGTGAAGGTTGCAGTGAGCCAAGATTGCACCACTGCACTCCAGCCTGGGTGACAGAGCAAGACTCCATCTCAAAAAAAAAAAAAAAAAAAAAAAAAAGGATAAAGCACAAAATAACCAAGTTAAAGCCTTTTTGGTGTGGTAGTTGTGAAAAAGTTATGGAAATAATGTGTTAAGAATTTTCTTTTGGGCACTGTTTAAATGTACAATATTTAAAACAATCAGATTTTCTTTTTTTTTTTTTTTTTTTGAGACGGAGTCTTGCTTTGTCGCCAGGCTGAAGTACAGTGGTGTGATTTCAGCTCACTGCAGCCTCTGCCTCCCGGGTTCAAGCAATTCTCCTGGATTAGCCTCCCAAGTTGCTGGGACTTACAGGCTTGTGCCACCATGCCCAGCTAATTTTTGTATTTTTTAGTAGAGACGGAATTTCACCATGTTGGCCAGGATGGTCTTGATCTCCTGACCTTGTGATCTGCCTGCCTTGGCCTCCCAAAGTGTTGTGATTACAGGCATGAGTCACTGCACCCAGCCCAGAATAATCAGATTTTTACACTGTTTCTACTTCAATCAATCTTCTAGCCAAGGTGGGCAGTTTGAACTGAGATTGTCTGGGCAACCTTTTAAAAATACAATGACCAGGCACAGTGGCTCACATCTGTAATCACAGCACTTTGGGAGGCTGAGATGGGCAGATCACTTGAGGTCAGCAATTTAAGACCAGCCTGGCCAACATGGTGAAACTCCATCTCTATTAAAAATGCAAAAATTAGCTGAGCATGGTGACGGGCACCTGTAATCCCAGCTACTTGGGAGGCTGAGGCATCAGAACTGCTTGAACCTGGAAGGTGGAGGTTGCAGTGAGCCAAGACTCTGCCACTGCACTCCAGCCTGGGCAACAGAGCAAGACTCTGTCTCAAAAACAAAACAAAGAAAAAAACCTCATTTATGAATGTTCACTGATTATTTCTCTTATTAGCCTCAGTTCCTTCCTGCCCTCAAACTATTGTGCTTTTTTTCTGATCTAAGATTTTATTCGCAGTGAACTTCACAACTCTACTGGGGGAAAAATAACCCACCCCAACTACCTTTGTTCTCAAACATCTATCTGCCTGCAATAAAAACTAGAGTTCATCTTTATGCCCTAGGCACATCTAACCAGAGAGTTCTCAGTCCTTGACTGATGTACAGAAAGATAATAGGCTTATGCCCTGTGGAGAAGTGCATTTTCCTATTTCTCATTGGGCTTCCTAGAAGGAACATTCAAGGAGCTTGGTGTCAGATACTAGACGTCCACAGGTGCTTTCTGAAAATAAGTAAGACACAGAATGCAGCTTTCTAGCAATCAGTAACTCTCTAGTCCCACAGACACACATCTTCAAGCAACAGACTTGACAGGCCTTATTACTCTCATTGTACCATCCATTGGCTGGATTCACAGCAACCCTGATAATGGGTTATGACATGTGCTCACTGATTTCAAGTAATATTTCTAAACCTGCTCAGTCTAGGCTAAGAGGGTGTTCTTTGAATTATCAAAACTTTATTAAGAACTCTTCAATTTAGTTTTGGTTTTCATTCTAAGGGTTGGGTAGATACTGAAGACAAAATACAATAAAAATGCAGAGTCTCTCCCCCAATGCCCATCTCAACACAGAAATTTAAATACACACACACACACACATACATACACACACACACACACACACACACACACACACATTTCTACTGACTATACATACAAATAGCTTGGTGAGTTGAATGAATTTTGAACTCTCATATAATTCAAATTTATCTTTTCCTTTAAACAAGCATTCGTTTATTGAGTACCCAGTATGTGCCAGGTCCCCATAATAGGTTATAGGGTTGAAAAACCATAGTCCCCCAACTAAAATAACACAATGTAATGGAATATACTGACAGACAAATGGAGAACTATAACTCACTATATTAAGTGCTCCACGGGAGATTTGCACAGTTGCCATGATAACTGAGGAGGAACCATTTCAGTAGCTACTCGGGAATAAAAACCAGGAAATGGGATATCTATAAGTCAAAGCTAAATATGCAGCAGACATAAGATAGATTGTTATTTTTAAAAAAACTGGTTTCAAAATGCCAGTCTGTGGATAGGTCCCAATCCACAAGAAAGCAGTCAGATGCATTAAACTGAAGAGCTATTTTTTCTGAGATTAAATCCCTGTAACATCTTATTAAGAGCATCCTTTATTTTCTGAAATCAAAGTGAGAGAAGCTAACCATTCTGCATTTGTTTTTCAAACTCACGATCAAATACAATAAACAGCTGGGAACCCTATGTTGGTTTCCAAAATTCTTTCTGAATATGTACTGATCCATAACATTACAAAATATGAATATATACACATATGCACATATGATCCTGTGATATCAATGACACTGAAAAAGCAATTTTTGAAAGAATGAAGGCCAGGCACAGTGGCTCACACCTGTAATTCCAGCACTTTGAGAGGCAGAGGTGGGATCACTTGAGGTCAGGAATTTGAGGCTACCTTGGCCAATATGGTGAAATCCTGTCTCTACTAAAAAAAATACAAAAATTAGCTGGGCATGGTAGCACGTACCTACAGTCCCAGCTACTTAGGAGGATGAGGCACGAGAACTGCTTGAACCTAGGAAGGCAGAGGTTGCAGTGAGCCAGCCTGGGTGACAGAGTGAGACTCCATCTCAAAACAAAAACAAAAACAACAAAAAAAACAAAACAAAGAACATGATCCTTGATAGGGAAGAAATTGTAAGAGGAGGCTCCACATAAAATGAATTAGGGATAGAGGCGGCCCAGGATGAGACTGCGTAATCGGGGTAACTACTTACCACGCCCCGATTGTTCTTCAGTTCACCATGACAACACAAGACTCGAGAGCTGTCGATCAGAGAGTCTTTCTGGCCTTCTTCCAAGTAAAGAAGCCGCTCTTTATAATAGCGGCATTCCGATTCCCCAGTCTTGGTGTTGATTTCTGCCACTATTCCCTGAATGATGTTTATCTATGGAAACAGAGGAAAATTAAGTGTGGAGGAAAGCAGCAAACCGTGCACACCAAGTCTTAGGGGCTCAGCCTAGAAGGTCACCAGGACATATCTGGATCTAATTCTGTTATCTAGATTGCTACTTTGGGAAAAGATAAAAAAATAAAAAGAAATTTCAGTATACGGCAGATTTTAGTATACTGCATCTATCCATCTGTACACATACAAAGATATTTGTATTATATGTAAAACTAATATTGATGTATAATTTTTTCTGGGAGGAAGAAGATAACTACTGAGCTCCAGGCTATATACTTCTTAAAACATGCTCACAATGTTGCAAAGGTAGCCATAGAAAAAAATTGGCTAAGGAGAGAAAACAAAGCAGAATGTAAGAGTCCAAAAGAAGGACTGTCTTTGAGAATGTGACACTATTAATAGCTTCAGTGTCTCTCTACATGTACTAACTCTAATGTACAAACAGTATCTGCAAATTGGGTTTGAACAAATGGTTCGGATTTTTTTTTTTCGATACGGAGTTTCATTCTTGTTGCCCAGGCCTGAGTGCGGTGGCACAATCTCGGCTCACTGCAACCTCTGCCTCCCAGGTTCAAGTGATTCTTCTGCCACAGCCTCCCAAGTAGCTGGGATGACAGGCACCTGTCACCATCAGCAGATAATTTTTGTATTTTTAGTAGAGATGGGTTTCACCATGTTGCCCAGGTTGGTCTCAAACTCCTGAGCTTAAGTGATCTGCCCACCTCAGCCTTCCACAGTGTTGGGATTACAGGCATCAGTCACCACGCCTGGCCTGGATATCTTTTTCAGTGACATAACATAAATGTTTATAAAGAACAGAGAAAAAAATCGGAAAAAAAGACACCAGCATAATGATGGGGATAGTCTGTATAAATACACTCACACCCAGGGTCTAGAGCCCACGTGAGTGAGTAAGTTTGGGCAGAAGATTCCAAAATGATAGTGGATGCAATGCTGTCAATACAAAAACAAGAATGCTGACTGAGATGTGGTCAGTGGATGTTTATTCTGATGTGTTGTTATTCTGTCATATGAATATATCTAAATGTTAGAAAATGCTAGAAAACAGAGGGATGAGAAATTAGTTAAGCAAAACTCAATGACACCAGGCTGGGCACAGTGTTTCATGCCTGCGATCCCAGCAGTTTGGGAGGCCAAGGCAGGCAGATCACTTGAGGTCTGGAGTTCCAGACCAGCCTGGCCAACAGGGTGAATCCTGTCTCTACTACAAATAAAAATAAATTAAAAAAAAATTAGCCAAGCAAGATGCTGCCCACCTGTAATTCCAGCTACTTGGGAAGCCGAGGTGGGAAAATCACTTGAATCTGGGAGACGGAGGTTGCAGTGAGCTGAGAACATACCACTGCACTTCAGCCTGGGCAATAGAGTAAGACTCCATCTCAAAAACACAAAAAAAACTCCATGACACCAATCAGAGGCAAACTAATGATTTCCTTTGCAGGATTCTATGTCCCCTAAAAGTGAAAAGACCAACAGTCCCATTGTTTTTGTGGTGCTAACTGAAAAGTACTTAACAGATGGAAAATGTTGGTAAGGCCTCTTCTTCATCACATTTACTTAAAAGAAAAGCCAATCAAAAAAACAAAGATTAAAAAAATTAAAAAAAAAAAAAGAATATATGAAGCCTGTGATG
The DNA here is from genome assembly GCA_963573385.1 of Cacajao melanocephalus. Lineage (NCBI taxonomy): Eukaryota > Metazoa > Chordata > Mammalia > Primates > Pitheciidae > Cacajao > Cacajao melanocephalus. The sequence continues at coordinate 30,639 of CAUYLG010076671.1, forward strand.
CCAGGGGAAAAAAAGATAAAAACATAAAAAAAGAAAAGCCAATCTCTGAAAAGCAGGGTTCCAAAAGAGGCCTTTGCTCAGTCAGAAGTTACCATGTCTTAAAATAGAAATAAATTATAAGATTAATTTTATCTAGGATTGTTAAGTAATTATTTTTCTTTCTTTTTTTTTTTTTTTTTAATTGAGATAGGGTTTCATTCTGTCACCCAGGCTGGAGTGCAGTAGTGCCATCTCGGCTCACTGCAACCCCTGACTCTTGGGCTCACATGATCCTCCCGCCTCAGCCTCCCGAGTAGCTGGGACCACAGGCATGCACCACCATACGTGGCTAATTTTTGTATTTTTCATAGAGATGGGGTTTCACTACGTTGCCTACGCTGGTCTCTGACTCTTGGACTCAACTGATCTGCCCAACTCAGCCTCCCAAAGTGCTAGGATTACAGGCATGAGTCACTGCATCTGGCCAAGTAATTATTTTTCATATGCCAGTAAAATGATATTGTCTGCCAAAAGCAACTGGGTAAAAACTACTACTCAGTTATAACTTTTGTACTTCCACAGAAGTTTGACAGAAGATCTTACAGCTTTGAGCTGAAGTCTAGTGAATGTATCCTATGGAGAGAGGCATAATCTGTTCATTTCTATACCTGGGTACAGAAAGAGTTTCAAAGATTTCTTTATTATTTTCTCTATTTCCCAAATTGTGATCGTAGCACTCACTACTTTGATTTTAAAAAAACAACACATTATTTAAAAAAATACAGGCTCTTTGGTGTTATAAAAGAAGCTTTTTGGCCTTTGATGTCAATCTAATATTAAATATAAATCCTGTAAAAGTAATTTGAATTTTATTAACATAAAACAGTAAATAGCAGAACACTTTGGTATACTTTCATAGTTTCTTTTTTCCTTTCTTGGTTTTCAAAAATGACTGATTATTCACTGTTACTTTCAAGACAAAAAGAATTTCACAAAATATACTAAAGCCGTGATTCATCCTTCAAATTCATTTAATGTTTATTGAGAACCTCTTCCATGTCAGACTAAATGGTAGCATTCAAAGAAATGAGAGGATTCCTGCCTTCAAAAAGCTTAAAACAAATGGGAGGTACCTGAGCAACTGTGTTAGGTTTACTTTATCCTTTTACCTTTCCATATTTTTTAATATGTAGTAAAATCCATGCTTTTTCCTTACTCTTGAAGACCTCAGCATTAGTGGCTGCAGTTTATCAGTTAGCTGTTACCAGGTGTACCTGGATGGCTGGAATTAATCAGTACTTGAGTCAATTTTCTGAGTTGCCTGCAAGTATCCAGGAAACCAGAAAGAAGATGCACTATAGTCATAAATATGTGTTCATTTCCTAATTTAACTCAGGAACTGAACAGCTGGCATATCACATGAAGATTAATAAACTCAAATGCCATGGCGGTTCCTCAGGCAGCTATGATTAGTTTCAAATACTGCTTCTTTCACTGGTCTTTGAAAAACAGAGAGAAAACAATGGAAACAATCAGTGTTCTCATTTCATGTTCTATGTATACATTATAATAACTCTGGGTCTGCTTTCATTTATTAAAAATAATGTTTTGTATTTCTATCTACCTGAATATCATAAGGGTCTTATCTCTCTGCATTGTTTTTTTTTTTTTTTTTTGAGATGGAGTGTTGCTCTTCTTGCCCTGGCTGGAGTACAATGGAGAGATCTCGGCTCACTGCAACCTCTGCCTCACGGATTCAAGTGATTCTCCTGCCTCAGCCTCCTGAGTAGGTAGGATTACAGGCATGTGCCACGAAGCCTGGCTAATTTTGTATTTTTAGTAGAGACGGGCTTTCTTCATGTTGGTCAGGCTCGTCTCGAACTCCCGACCTCAGGTGATCCTCCCACCTTGGCCTCCCAAAGTGCTGGGATTATAGGCGTGAGCCACCATGCCCGGACTCTGTGTTGGTTCTTGAGAGAGATTTATTTTGCAGAATTTCAGGCAGGAACAGACTGACATATAGCAGGTTGCCAATAGCCAACAGTCACGACAGTTGTGCGTTTAAATTAAATTTATTGTTGCATATCTTACTGGGTTCTAACTGAAGGAAGGGACTGGTAAAGGGAGATGATAAGAGATACCTCATAACAGTACAGAGATTAAGCCCACACATGCTGGACTCGTCATCCTCGAAGAGGAATCTGAAAGCCCTGACTGTCTGGTCCCCTGTGCCACGATACTCACTGGCTCCTGCCATGAACCAAGAATAGCAGTCTTCACGGCTGCTACATCAAAAGCAGGATTGTTTTTCCCACTGATTTCAGTGATTTTTTTTTTCTTAAGGAGTTGAGAGAAAGTGGTGGATGGGGGGAAGGGATACTCTGCAGGATCATTTTCTGGCCAAAAAAATCCTTAGGATTTAAAACATTAAACAACCGAGTTCTCTGGACTATCTGAATATACAAAATCCTATTTTAAGAAGTCCTTTTTTGGGAAAAATTTTTATCAACCCTCAAAACGTTAAGAAATTGTAATAAAGATGCCTGTAATCCCAACACTTTGGGAGGCCGAGGCAGGTGGATCACCTGAGGTCGGGAGTTCAAGACCAGCCTGACCAATGTGGAGAAACACCATCTTTAAATAAATAAATAAACAAACTGAAATTGTAATAAAGATGCAGTAGTTCAGGTGCTGCATTAAAGGCAAGACCTCTTTTTAGATCTAATCATAGGACTGCGTGCAATCTACTCCCTTGGAACGCAAGCAATTTACTTAGCGCTCTCTGATTTTTCCCTTTTCATAGATGGGAAATTTATTCAGGGGATATGTAAGTCAAGCTATGGGTTTTATGTTCATCAAACATCCACAATGTACCCAAGAGTACAGAGCTAAATAATTCTGTTCATCTGGGGTAATGCCTCAAGGACTTTGCAAAGAAGGAAAAAAAAAACCTGTGTGTATACCAGGTAAGTAGGCATTTTGAAGACTTGTTTTGCAGACATTTTTAAATGCAAGTATACCATATTGCATGCACAGATCTGCCTGAATAACTAGGTGTAGACTCAACTTTTGAAAATGGCTTCATGCTTTATGCACTAGGGAAACTGGTTACTCGCACATCCTTTTATATTACACACGATCATATCCTTACATATTTTTAAATTCAAACTTTAGCTCACTGGGTATGTTTTTAAAAAAAACAGAACAGTATTCTTTCATGTTTCATATTAAAAAATCTTTACAGTAACTCAGAACAGGATCCCGTGCTCAAAAAAATCATGACTTCGAGTAGCTCATGCTCCCTGTTGTTTTTATTCCTGCAGACCACACACTTGCTGGGATGAAATATGGAGGGGAAGCAACTCTATTGCACTCCTCCCAGTAATAAAAACAGACATGATGAAATGAGATGGGCCTCAACCCCAGTGCCTGCATCCTCCATCTGTGCTGTACTGGGGGCCTGATCTCTGTGTTGGGCCTGCCAGATACATTGAATACATGAATCAGGAGAGGGTCCTTTATTATTCTTTTCTACCTTACATGGAGGTACCCAGCCCAGTTCTGCACCAGTGAGGCTGGTGACCAGACAGCTCTCCATAATTATAAAGGCAACAGAAGCTTAAAGTAGTGAGCAGGCTTTCTGCATCAAGGTATAGAACCATAAAGAAGTAGAAGGGCACACGATTTAGAGTTTACACTGAAAGGGTTTGAATATCAACTGCATCATTTGCTGGCTGTGGATCTGGGCAAGCTATTTAGCCATCCCAAGCCTCATCTGGAAAATGGTCCTAATAAGAACAGCTATCTCCTAGGCTGTTGTGAGGGTTAAATGAGATACATAACCTATAAGGCAAATTTACATAAAGTTGATTTACTAGGTACTCAATGCCAGCAATTATTACCATTATTGTCATTTCTACTAATTATTATTAAACCCTTCTCTGGGAGGAGATAGCAGTTTGCTCAACAGGTTCAAGGTTTCTGATTTTCAAATTATCTATGCATATCCTCCTTCTATTACTGTCCCAGATTAAATCAGAAAATGATTTAACGATTCTCGTGCCTTAGCCTCCTGAGTAGCTGGGACTACAGGTGCATGCCACCCCACCCTGCTCATTTTTTTTTTTTTTTGTATTTTTAGTAGAGACAGGTTTTGCTTTTTTGGCCAGGCTGGTCTTGAACTCCTGGTCTCAAGTGATCTGCCTGCCTTGACCTCCCAAAGTGCTGGGATTATAGGCGTGAGCCATCATGCCTGGCCAACATTCAATAAATATTTGCTGAGTGAGGATCCCGCTGGTGAGCAGGAGGTTTGACAAGGCAACCTACTGTAATTGGGGGCCAATGGGAGCTAGATCTTAAATGAATGTCCACTTCACAAATGAGCTTTGGGGCTAGGCTAAAAGGCAACTCATTATTTTGTAACTAAACAAAATCTAAAATCTACACAAAGATCTTGTTCCTCACAGTCAGCAAGTGTAACACCAGATTAGAGTCACCTACATAAAATTAAGAATTTTACTGCCTAAGGGACCTCACAGTGTAAACACCGCATTTTACAGTTTAGGAAACTGAGGCAGAGAGAAGAGAAGTGACTTGCAAAATCAAAGCATGGATGATGGCAGTGCCAGGCCTGGAACCCAAGATTCCTGAGTACTAAGTACCCAGGGACCCTTCCATTCACCCACTGACCCAATCAGCCATTACAGGGAAAATAAGAAAAGAGAGAAAGAAACAGACAAACTTACAGCTTCTTCCAAGTGCTGCTGATCTGGATTATCATTTGGTGTATGCCTCAAGATTTCTCGAAGAAGTAGAGGGTATTTTACCAGACGGCTTCTTGGAATATCGAGGAAATTCCATAGATCTAGTTTGCGGCTAAAGGGGGATTCTAAACATCGCTGTAGGAAATCCTGGACGCGGTGATCTTGCTTTTTGTGGTCCAGCAGGGCTTTGGCAGCTACTTGATTGCTACAGTAACTGTCATAGGAGCTGAGGCAAGGCAGCTAAGAAGGAAACAGAAAGAGAAGATGGAATGTCAAAATAATGTGAGCTCTGAGGCTATAGGTGGCATCACTTATTGAGACTGAACAAATACCTAACTGGTCTCTGGGTCTGGCCGACATCCATTTTTTTTTTTTTTTTTTGAGACAGAGTCTGCCTTATGTTGCCCAAGCTGGAATGCAATGACACGATCTCGGATCACTGCAACCTCCACCTCCCGGGTTCAAGCGATTCTCCTGCCTCAGCTTCCTGGGTAGCTGGGATTATAGGCACGTGCCACCATGCCTATAATCCCATATATATATAATTTTATATTTTTAGTAGAGATGGGGTTTCTCCATGTTGGTCAGTTTGGTCTCGAACTCCCAACCTCATGTGATCCGCCCTCCTCTGCCTCCCAAAGTGCTGGGATTCTGCATGGCTGGTGGAAAGTAGTGGAATCTTCAATATGGTAGGCAGTGGACCATTTTCTTAGGCTCTGGTTTGCTTTCACAAAGTAATTTTCTTAATTGCATGTTTACTTTCCTGATTAAGACTCTTACAGTTTGTTTGCATTTTTTGCCAATCTAAGTGATATGGTTTGGATCTGTGTCCCCACCCAAATCTCATGTTGAATTGTAATCCCCAGTGTTGGGCCTCCTGGGAGGTGACAGGATCATGGGGGTGGATTTCTCCTTTGCTGTTCCTGTGATAGTGAGTTCTCAGGAGATATGGTTGCTTACAAGTGTGTAGCACTGGCCCCCTGCTCTCTTCCTCCTGTTCTGGCCATGTAAGATGTGCCTGCTTCTGCTTCTGTCATGATTGAAAGTTTCCTGAGGCCCCCTCAGCCATGCTTCCTGTATAGTTTGCAGAATCATGAGGCAGATAAACCTCTTTTCTTTATAAATTACCCAGTTTCAGGTATTTCTTTATAGCAGTACAAGAACAGACTAATACACAAAACTGGAAACAACAGAAGTGAAATTACTGCCTATACATACAGTTCAGAATTTTCTAAACTTCCAAAGATACCTAGTCAGGTGAAACCCTCCTATTTAAAAAAAAAAAAAGATTTCCTTTAAGATTATTAATAAGAAACTCAAGGCCAGGCGCGGTGGCTCATGCCTGTAATCCCAGCAGTTTGGGAGGCCTACGCAGGCAGATCACGAGGTCAAGAGATCAAGACCATCCCGGCCAACATGGTGAAACCTCATCTCTACTAAAAAATACAAAAAATTAGCTGGGCGTGGTGGCGCACACCTGTAGTCCCAGCTACTTGGGAGACTGAGGCAGGAGCATTGCTTGAACCTGGGTAGCGGGGGTTGCAGTGAGCTGAGATCGTGCCATTGCACTCCAGCTGGTGCCTGGTGACAGAGCAAGACTCTGTCTCAAAAAAAAAAAAAAAAAGAAATCTCATTTAGAAGACTTTAGTGGCACAAAAGGAGGCAAAGGGTCACGCTCCATAGCCTAGCCCTTTGCATGGCTCGAACCTCTATACTAGCCAACATTAGTTTAAGATTATCTGATTCCAAGGAGCCCAATTATAAAGAGCCTCCAGAAGTTAAAGCAGAAGTATGATTACTAAATATATCAGATGCAGAGAGCATTCATAAACGTCTTTTAAACTAGCTCTGACAGGCCAGAAACAAATTTTGGCTGTCACTAACAGTTAACATCATAATACCATGTGATGAACAATTTAAGCTTAAAGACTTTGGAACATTTAAACTTCACTGCCTTCATTTCAGCGAAATGCTAATTTCTCTGACACATCCCATCAGTCACACTGTGCAAACACCATGTCAGAGGCTCAATGGAAAAGGCTTCTCGTCCACTTTTTCTGCCTTGGCATTCTAATCTAAGAGGTACCAGCCTCCAGAAAGTTACCGGAAGCAATAAAATGCAGCCAGTGGCCTAACTGCTTTTGTTTCTCTCCCTTGTACTAGGAAGTCCTATTCTTTGTAACACCTGCTCCTTAGAGGGATTCAGTGAAAGACACCGGCAAGACAGTGTCTTTCATTTCTGCATCCTCACTACTTTGCATTGGGCCTACTATATGGGAGAAACTCTGTGTTCTGAATGAACAAATAGATGCATGTTTAATAGATTATAAAATTATCTAATATTTGACGGTTTGGGAACATTGCTTAAAAATAAAGTATGGCAGCCAGGCGTGGTGGCTCACACCTATAATCCCAGCACTTCGGGAGGCTGAGGTGGATCATGAGGTCAGGAGTTCGAGACCAGCCTGGCCAGAATTGTGAAACCCCATCTCTACTAAAAATACAAAAGTTAGCCAGGCATGGTGGTTGGTGCCTGTAATCCCAGCTATTCAGGAAGCTGAGGCAGGAGAATTGCTTGAACCTGGGAGGCAGAGGTTGCAGTGAGCCGAGATCGTGTGGCTGCCCTTCAGCCTGGGCAACAGAGCGAGACTCCGTTTAAAAAAAAAAAAAGTATGGCAGCTTCTGAAACTTTACAAACACTCTGCTGCTGCTTTTACACCTCTTATTGAAATTATTTTCTCAGTCACTGAAACCAAAAAAGGACACCAGGAAAGTAATATTTTAAAAACTCACTGTTGAGCTTAACATTCCTTGGAAATGTCTACCTTCCTTACATGTTATTAAAAATCTCAGGCATGGTGCAGTGGCTCACACCTGTAATCCCAGCACTTTGGGAGGCCAAGGTGGGTGGATCACGAGATCAGGAGTTCAAGACTAGCCTGGCCAAGATGGTGAAACCACATTTCTACTAAAAATACAAAAATTAGCTGGGCGTGGTGGCACACACCTGTAATCCCAGCTATCTGGGAGGCTGAGGCAGAGAATTGCTGAAACCCAGGAGGTGGAGTTTGCAGTGAGCTGAGATTGCGCCACTGCACTCCAGCCTGGGCAACAGAGCAAGACTCCATCCCAAAAAAAAAAAGAAAAGAAAGAAAAAATCTCTGCTTGTGTTAAAGAGTTGCAGAAATTTTTTCCCTCAACCTTATATCTGAAAGTGTAAGTACTAGCCATTATTTGAAAGTAATGATAATTGGTACTTACACACACACACACACACACACACACACAGAGAGAGAGAGAAAAAGAGAGAGAGAGAACCCAGACGTGGTACTGTGGCTTATAATTTAGATTTTCCAAGTTAATTAAAAAGGGCCTTAGGCCCTCTTAATTTCATTTCCACTTCCTCACCTTTTAAAAAGATCTGGAAATGCCCAATGTTTTCATTAGGAAGAAACAAATCAGCACTAGCCATTGGATGTAAACTAGTGAGGAACCGCGACCACACTGCTGCTCCCTGTCCGATGGGCCATTGCTCCCTGTGATCCTGCTGTCCTGTTACCATGGCAACAAAATCTGGTCCTGTGCTCTCACCTGACAGGGTGCACACTTCCTGGGCAGACCTGAAAGACTATCTGGTTCAGTCACCGGCTAGGAAAGGCCATAGGTGATCTTAAACTACAGGGTGAAGAATGTACAAGATTTTGGTTCTCAAATACACATACACTCCCTTATTCAGAATGTGAGAGGTAAAAATGCAGAGGTTAAAGAAGAGACTAGGCCAGGTACCGTAGCTCACGCCTGTAATCCCATCACTTTGGGAGGCTGAGGCAGGTGGATCACTTGAGGTCAGGAGTTTGAGACCAGCCTGGGCAACCTGGCGAAATCCCATCTTTACTAAACTATATGAAAATTAGCCGGACATAGTGGTGTGCGCCTATAATCCCTGCTACTTGGGAGGCTGGGTCACAAGAATCACTTGAACCCAGGAGGCCAATGTTGCAGTGAGCTGAGATTACACCACTGCACTCCACCCTTGGTGACAAAGCAAGACTCACTCTAAAAAAAAAGGACTCAGAAATAGGGAGAATCAGGTTCAAAGCCTAACTCCCACAGCTGTTAGTCAGTGACTCTCCCGAGCCTCAGTGTCTCCACCTACAAAATGTATATACTAACGTCCCCCTCTCCCTTAATGAGGTAAGGCATACAAAATGTGTATCATGGAGCTTGGCTTCTGATTAAGAATCAGTAAGTACGAGCTATTATTACTTGTCCCTAGAAGTTTTTTGCTTTTGTTTTTGCTTTGTTGCTCAGGCTGGAAAGCAGTGGCATGATCATGGCTCACTGCAGCCTCTTCTTCCTAGGCTCAAGCAATTCTCCCTCCTCAGCCTCTCAAGTAGCTGAGGCTACAGACATGCACCACCATGTCAACTAATATTTTTTTTTGTAGAGACAGTGTTTCGCCATGTTGCCCAGGCTGGTCTCCAACTCCTGGGCTCAAGTGATCCACTTACCTCAGGCTCCCAAAGTGCTAGGATTACAGACATGAGCCACTGCGCTTGGGCCCTAGAATATTTTTATTGAAGGGACTGTGATTTAGAGAACCAAAGCTACTTGCTTAGCTAGAGTCTGAAGCTTGTTCTTGTTTCCCCTTTACCCTCAGAGTTCTGAACTACTCACCATCTCTTTATTAGATAGACTATAAAGAATTTATAAGGGAAACTCACTTTTTTAAGAAGTTCTTTTACCCCCCTAATATTGTGAAAAGTGACAGAACAAATCTATTTTTTTTGCTTCCATGTACCCTGGCTCTTTCTTAGGAATTAAACTTTAATTGGACACCAAATTAACATGAGAACTTTCTGCCTTGGAGAGCTTATAAATTATTTTATCGTTGAAAAAACGTTGGCATGGAGGTAAGTCGCTTGGTTAGTTGTTTCTTTATGCTAGGGAGGGCTCACTCAAACAGGCTGACCCATTAGGGAGGGGGGACACTAATTCTTAGTAACTGGGGTAGTTCTCTGAAAAAAAGCAATCACTCTGTTTAAGGTCTTCAAAGTAAAAGTAATTGATTCATTCTAAGGTCAAAAGGACTGGCCAGGGCTGTCCCACTTGGAAGGCTCACTTGTTTAAAAGGTTTTTTTTCTCCACCACTTTTTTTCCTTTGGGGGGAAAATAAATCAATTTTTCATGGGTCGAATGGGCTCTGACTTTTCTCATCCAAAGTCCACTAAGATGTTTACTTTGTTCTGTTAAAAATACAAGAACTCAAACATGTGTACCCCTTGGTTTACTGTTCCCACTCATACGGACACATCTGCAGTTAAAAGAGGAAAAACATTTAACAGCTCGTCAGGCCTGATAAATAAGGGCCATTTCTCACGAAGTCTGGCAACAACGGGCCAGTTGTTTAATTTCAGGCTGCTCTTCAAGATCCAAGTCCTCATTTGATGCCTGAAGGATCCAGATAGCAATGGGCCAGCATGGTCACACTTCCTTTGGGTATGTACAGAAAAGGACTGCAAAGCTGCTCCAGGATCAAACCAATTTTCTAATAAATGTGACAAACATTTAGTTCAGCAAAAAGTTAGTATAAAGGCAGATTACTACAATTTTGCTTCTGGCACAAATTGACAATTTGCATATGTTGCCTAAGGAAACCATGTAGTCCTATACTGCTGTCTCATCAAAAACAGAGCAGTTACCCTACAGATTCTGGAATGCGGTCTAACTGTTCCTTTTACCCCTATATCAAAGTCCACAGACTCAGGAAGTTTAAGAGATACTGAGGCAGACTCTCTACTCATTACACCTTCTCTGTCTCTGTCTTTCTGTCTCCAGTTGGCTGGCTCTCTTTGGAGAAACTTCTTGGTGGGCTAAAGAAGTTAAAACATGGCTCATAATAAAATGAAAGTCAAAAATATAAGATGAACGATCTCTCTTGAAATATTAAGGCATATTTTCTAAATTATTCATCTAAGAACATTACTTGCCTTTCAGATACCCTTGGAATATTTCAGCCTTAGTGCTAAAATTAACTCCTGAACTAAAGCTATCTAAGTCATGAAACTCTCATTAAGTATCTTGACCAAGACAGTCACTGAGAGATAAGAGATCAATGTAAAAACTTTCTGCACATCTATATCATATCAAGGCATGGGAACCAAAAGGTTTTAGGAAGATTAAAATGCAAATGTAACTGAGTAAACAGAACTCACATAGCAACAGTAGGATTTATAACCTTCACAACATTCTCCAAACAGTGAAATTATCTCTAATATTAGCTGTTGTGGTACTTCCTGCCTATTTTCCTGGAATACCATGTGCCACAGAGTGATGAGAGATCTAATCTCGAGTGGAAGAAGTCAGCAAAGTAATCTGCTCTCATTATCTGCTTTATAACAAATGAAAAACACTTGCAACTGGGGTGGATCATTCAAGTACTCACAGAAGGAAACAGAAATGTATAGAATAAGGAGTGGTGGCAAAATAGAGAGCATATACCTTGTCCAAAGTAAGTTAAACAAACAACCAACAACTTTATAACACAGTAAAACACAAATCCGGCCCCAGGATCATACATTTATGTATCCTAATCTAAGATCACAGCTTATTTATTTTTATTTAATTAGGAAAAGGAATGAGTTATGTTGGGATGAAAGTAACCATCTACTAAGCTGTTAGCTGTCCTATGAAATTACTTAGCTTTGTATATATGCTAAACATTAGCAACATATGCTTATTATCTTTTTTATAAAACTACATTTTGACCATGAGATTTTTTTTCTTGTGGCCTCAAAAGTTTTTGTTTTTTGGCAGTGGATAGGAATATGTCAATGAATTTTTATTGGGCTAGTAATAATTATGCTAGCAATTAGACAGAATATTAACTAGTTTTATTTGATTTGATATGAAACTAGTAATAGTTTCATGTGTACCTTTACTTATTTTATTGCAAATGGCCTGGTTACTTTTAAAAGCAGTATATTTACAATAAGAAAAAAAACTGTTTTCATGCTTTAAATAGACAGAGTCTAAACATAATTATAATTTTACTAGGAATTTGCTTTTTTATTTTCTGATGTAAAAAACCAATATTTGTAAAAAAACAAAAACAAAAACAAAAAAGAAAGTCTAGCTAAAATGAAACTCCCATCTATATCATTGAAATTTATCTGCAACCAAGACCAGAGAACTTTCTTACCCAGCCCACGAGGATGGGACCAACATGTTCAGTCGAGCCATCAGGCTTCCGAACATCTCGAAGCTGACTAAGGAGCTCTGGCAAAAAACAGACAGAATGCTTATTTGTTAGGTATTCAAATATGAACAGGGCTGGAAGTAGGTTCTGGGTTATTCACATGGCAGGCATTTCATAATCACTCACTCGTTATAAGACAATTCAATTAAGGCTACAAGTCACGACCCATCCTGGGAACAAAATTCTACCTTCATGTAGAGGAATTAGAGAGTCCAGTGTTCCAAAAATTTGATTCAACTCTTGTTCTGTCATTATGGAGAGTTTCAGCATGGGGTCATGATAAGCCTGCACAAAAAGGGCAAGAGATGTAAGCAAATGTTTAAAATCAGAGGAAGTTCATGTAAGTGGCTCCTGAGAAGTCCTAATCCAATAACAAGACTTTCGGCTCTCTAACAACTTCTCCCATAAAGCTGCAGAAACAGCAGTTAGGTGTGGCTGGAGGAGAGGAAAAACCAGCACTGCCTTGAAACTTTGTGGTTGTTGACAAACCAAAGCAGATTTTTCAAAAGTTTTTTTTATTCTAGTATATCATGTATCTAGGAAAGAGCACAAATCTTAGGCATAGAATAGATTTGACTGTTAAAATGTTTTCAAAATCAAGATCCTGCCTATTAAAAAAAAATCCCACTTTATTCAAAACCAACTACCAGCAGATTCTTTTTTTTAATGAGTACGCATTTAAAATAAAGAAAAAGAGGAAAGAAACAGTGACTGGTATCCTGTAGTACTATTTGAACAAAGAGAAGCCTCTACCAATCCTATCACCTCATATTAGAGATAACTGAACAAGAAGAATATAGTTATACCCAGGGCACTGAAACAGAATATGAAGACTTAGAAGTTTCCTGCCTTCAAGTTTTTGTTTTTGTTTTTTTTTTGAGATGGAGTCTCGCACTGTCACCCAGGCTGTAGTGCAGTGGCGCGATCTTGGCTCACTGCAATCTCCACCTCCTGGGTTCAAGCAATTCTCCTGCCTCAGCCTCCCCAGTAGCTGGGACTACAGGCATGTGCCACCATGCCCAGCTAATTTTTTTGTATTTTTAGTAGAGATTGGGTTTCACCATGTTGGTCAGGATGGTCTCGATCTCCTGACCTTGGGATCTGCCTACTTCCGCCTCCCAAAGTGCTGGAATTACAGGTGTGAGCCACCATGCCCAGCCTTAAGGAGTTTTATAAAGCTGATGGGGAAGATAAGAAAAACCAAAATATTTTTAGTTTTATATTTTAGTTTCTGATCTCATGGAAAATGAAATCTATGTTTAAATTAAAAGAAACTTTTTTTTTTGAGACGGAGTCTCGCTCTGTCACCCAGGCTAGAGTGCAGTGGCACAATCTCAGCTCACTGCAACATCTATCTCCCGAGTTCAAGTGATTCTTCTGCCTCAACCTCCTAAGTAGCTGGAATTACAGGTGCCTGCCAGCACGCCTGGCTAATTTTTATATTTTTTAGTAGTGAAGTTGTTTCACCGTATTGGCCAAGCTGGTCTTGAACTCCTGACCTCAAGTGTTCCTCCCACCTTGGCTTCCCAGTGTTGGTATTACGGTCATGAGCCACCGGGCCTGGCTTATGTTTAAAAATTAGTTAAAGACTAAAAACAAGACTGATGTCACATGACGGCAAAAAGCCATCAAATCATAACTGCTCTAGAGGGTCAGAGAATTAAAGCTGGAGTGGCCAAGGGAAGTTTTGAAGATGAGCTGCTTGGTACAGAAGAGGCAGCAACAAATGTTGTTTAAGAATGAATTGAGATTTGAGCTGGTTCCTGAAGGATGGGTGGATATGGATGGTTGAAAGGAAAGAGGAAAGTTCTAGGAAGGTAGGGCCACGATTAGCAAAAGGATGGCAGGGAAACATCTGAAGGTGCTTGAGTTTGGCAAATCTTGATGCAGGAAAGGGGAGTTAGACATATGACCAGCATGATAACATCTCAGAGTGAAATAACTTCTTTGTCCTCTCTGATCTCCTCCTCCTCCAGCCCTGCCTAAAACTCAGTTTCTTGGCAAAGCTTGGGTGGCCATCTCTCAGGAATGCTAAAGGTGGAATTTCATCTTAGCAGAAAGACTAAAAACCCTTAAAAGAAGGGAAGTATCCTTCCAACCCTGCGATTCTTTGAGGAGGTTGTGAATATCAGATAAAGGAGTCGATTTTAGCCTACAAGCCATGGAGTTGGGGGTCTGTGTTACTGGAATGGAAACGTTTTTGAGGACGGTTTGTTATCCTTCCCCTCCCCATACAAAATGTTGACTAGAAAACATATTTCCATATAAAAGACCCCAACTTATAGTATGCAATTGCCTCATTTAACTTTATTCACTTTTGAGATTCAAATGGCTTTATCTCTAAAACACAGTTCAAGTTTCAGATATGCACACATTCTCTCCCATGGACAAAGAGTCCTACATATGAGGACAAGGAAATATACATAATGCGAGGCCTCCATGGACACTTTCGAATTTAGGCTGAAGTTTTCTTTGAGATGCATTAGAGACATGCAGAGGTAAACCCCTAAAGGTGCCAGGTCTGGAGAGCTATTCTGCCTTCTTGTTTTGCAGCATTTTCTCCTCTGTTTGGTGTGTGGTAGCAGATTGTTCTCAATTTTGATGACCAGTCTTAGTCATAAAGAGAGTTGTCATGAAGCACCATCTTAGGGTTGTTAAATTACTCAAGAAAAAAATGTGACTTAACTCAAATGACCACTGGATTTAAATTTACCTTTTTTGCTAATTTCAAGTCTTCTATCAAGTCTTCTTCTCCTTGGGAAAGCTCAAAGATCGCCTGTGAGGAAAAGTAAATATATTAACTGAATTCTCCCTTCATCTACAAGACCATATTCAAACAGTGCTGGCTTCACCATTCAAAACCCCAAATTTACATATTTAAATGTTTTAAAGTTAGTCTCAAAAAGTTATATTAACCTGAAACAAATGCATCTGTGCTTAAACCTGCAATGAAACTGTGCTTCTCTGTGGGAGAAAGTTTCCACACATTTCTAATCCAAAAAGTCATCTTTCATGTTACAGAACTTTGATGCAGCCGAACAAGTGGGAACTATTTTTTTTTTTTTTTTGAGACAGAGTCTCGCTCTGTCACTCAGGCTGGAGTGCAGTGTCATGATCTTGGCTCACTGCAACCTTTACCTCCTGGGTTCAAGTGATTCTTCTGCCACAGCCTCCTGAGTAGCTGGGATTACAGGCACACGCCACCGCACCCAGCTAATTTTTGTATTTTTTGTACAGATGGGATTTCACCATGTTCGTCAGGTTGGTATCAAACTCCTGACCTCATCATCTGCCTGCCTCGGCCTCCAAAGTGGTGGGATTACAGGCGTGAGCCACTGTACCCGCCGGTGGGAACTATTTTAGGTAAAATAATTACAGTGTAAGCCATGGATTTGGTACCCTTGTTGTGAGAGGCAATCATAAGTGATTCAGGGGCTGTTCTAGATAATGGAAGTGGCAATATTATTAACTGGACTGTCCCCACTTTTTCTTCTACTCAACAGAAGGTGAATCTCAGCAGAAAGTTTTATTTGCATTATCCACTGCCTTGAGGCTCAGATTGTAGGAAGAATCCAATATTTTATCACTCCAAATACATTGTGGTGGAGTTAATTCATTCTAAATTACTTCTCAGCCCCACAGGTACAATAAATAAAATTATAGGAGCTGACAGTGTGGAAGAGTGTGTAAATGGACCGTTTCTAATTTGGCTCTATTAAGCCATTATGCTAAGAGCTATGACGTGCAGAACACTCTTTCACTCCTATCTGGGAAGTGAAATCGTCAGCAAACATTACATTATTAAAGGACTACAAGTTTGTGACGAATAGTTCAGGGTCTACTGTGTTTCAGGCTATAGGGAAAAGGTGGTCAGGCTTTGAAAGCTCCCTCCGCCTGGGGCTGCCTGGTAAACCAGGGACAAAGCAGGTGAAGGTGCAACCCTGGGCTGGATACTCCAAGGATTTCATCAGATGATGCAGACATGAAGTGCTCAGCACAGCCTGGCACAAGCACTTAGACAAGCTCTTCTATACAGGGTAATATTATCACAGCCATTTAGGGCAATTGATACAGAAAACTTACAGGGAGTGAAATTAACTGGATTCTATAGAAAGGAAGTTTTCCACAAAGCAGAAGCAAAGTTATATAAATTAAATATTTAAAAATACTCTGTAAGTTGCTATCAAAATATAACTCAAATGATTATTTTTGTGAATTCAGTATCCTAAATAGGCACTTGGTTTCATCTTCTTGTACATTCAGATTTTCACATTAGTTTCTTTTTAAAGTGAGGGCCACACCCTACCAGCTGGGTTTTGGTTTCTCAGTTCCCTCCCCAAGGTCAGACACTCCCGTTTTTCCTCCTTCTACAAATGCAATCAAGAACTGATTTGGAGACTGAGGCACAAACTCCAGCACAGCTGTCACCTGCAGTGCACCTTTGTTCCAGACACACAGCCAACTCCGTGGGCCCCGAGCCTACCTCCTGACGTTTGATTTCCTTAGATGTAAGCATCTGATTGACGCACACATCGAAGGTCTCACTCCACAGCTTGCTATCTCTCCGTTTCGTGCTTGAGGGGGCGGCATTTCTGGACCAGGGTCGGGGGGCAAGGATGTCAGGGCGGCTCTCACTGCGGAAGCTAATGGAGCGCTAAACAATGAGAAAAACAAACCATCACGGGGGCAGCGGCAGGACTGGGTGGATCTTTGAGCAGTTTCCTGTCGTTGACAGAATATAAATCATATATGTGAAAGAAAAAGAGGACATTGCCACAAGGCCTTTGGGAAGTAGGGCATTGTCTTGAGTCTACGTGCTAAGGAAAATTGGACAGGGTTTGGAACACGTGCTGGGAGTATCCGTCCTGTACGACCTGGATACCAAGTGGACTATAGCACAAGCACATATCAGGCCAAACTCACGCATGAAGGCAGTTCTTGGATACAGGATGAGCTCTACTTTTTTCCAGTGGACATCTTCCCTCTTTAGAAGAACGAGAGGTAACAGTGGATGGCCTTTATTTATGTATTGCTTAAACATTCGGCCAGTATTCCTACCCTCCTCCTTCTATAAATAGAATCCCACTATCTTTGGGTATCCTATTTCATATAGTTTTGGTGGGGTCCCCCAGACCTGACCAATAGAGTATTCCACCATCCTGGTTGAGAGATGGACATGTGATTCCCTGAAATTTGTCACATGATTTATGGAAGAAAGAAGGGAAGAGTATTCCTTTGGGATTGTGAGTTCAAGAGATAACACAAACACGGGCTTACAGTAGCAACTCTTCCTGGTTACAGAGAAGCATATGTCTGCTGCAGGAGAGAATAGAGACCAAGAATGAAGGATGGCGTGACCAATGGAGGTAAGAAGGGAGCAAGCTTTACCAATACTGTTTGAGCCTCTGGATCCCACTGTGCCTGAAACCAGAAGCATCCTTAGACATTTTTCTTACGTGGGCTAAGACATTTCCCTTTCTATTATCTCAGTTGGGGTTCTGTCAACTTGAAAAGTCCTGACTAATACACATACCAAATACCATCTTTGCAGCAGATGATTCCTGTCCCCAAGGTATTTTCCTATTCCCAAAGAGGCCCCAGTAGCCTCTGGGGCAGTCTAACCACCCGAAATCCACCTTTGTGACTTAAACATGCTGCCAGAATGCTTTCTTGTGACAAATACAAATGGTCCAGAAGAAAGCTGAATGCATCAGTTTCAGTCTTCATCCTAGAAAATTTCATCACACTTACTGGAGACTTTGCCAAAGCAATGAGGTATTGCTGTGCTCAAAAACCACATTCTTGCTTAGGAAGTGTTCCCCACCATGGCTCTCTGTGGACTTCAGCGTCAAGTTTCAACTCCTTAGCTTGGCACAGAAAGTCACTTTTTTTTTTGGTGAGATGGAGTCTCGCTCTGTTGCCCAGGTTGGAGCGTAGTGGGGCAATCTTGGTTCACTGCAACCTCCACCTTCTGGGTTCAAGCAATTCTCCTGCGTCAGCCTCCCAAATAGCTGACACTACAGGTGCCCGCTACCACGCCAGGCTAATTTTTTGTATTTTTAGTAGAGACGGGGTTTCACCGTGTTAGCCAGGATGGTCTCAATCTACTGACCTCATGATCCACCACCCTTGGCCTCCCAAAGTGCTAGGATTACAGGTGTAAGCCACTGTGCCCACCCCAAAAGTCTCTTGTAATCTGACCACAGTCTCCATATTTAGGATCCCATCCTGCCACTCATCCATGACCCTCCATTTCTCCAACCAAACCAGGCTATCTGTCATTCCCTAAATATGTCATGCTTTGCCATTCTCTGTACTCCCTTCGAGCAATCTTCTCTTCCTGGAATATGTTTCCATCATTTCACAGTTGGCTAACTCTTAACTGTCCTCAGGATATAACTCACATAGCACCTCCTCTAAGAAGTTTTCGCCAACATTCTCCTATCCTTCTACCTCCTACCAGAGCAATTTGGACATACCTCTGATATGTCACACTTGATTATAATTATTGGTCACCTGCTCTTAACTATAAACTTCCTGAGGTCAGGAACTGAGTTTGCATATGACATATGTGCCTTCATCACAAAAGCATTCTAAGGTAGTTCCGAATTATTTTGAGATTCAACAATAAAATCCCAGAAAGTAAAGGAATTTTTAAAAAGAACTATTCAACATAAGGGCATTGTTAAGTAAGATATAATTGGCAGAGTGCAGTGGCTCACACCTATAATCCCAGCACTTTGGGAGGCTGAAGTGAGTGGATCACCTGAGGTCAGGAGTTTGAGACCAGCCTGGCCAACATGGGGAAACCCCATCTCTACTGAAAGTATAAAAATTAGCCAGGTGTGGTGACAGGCACCTGTAATCCCAGCTACTCAGGAGGCTAAGACAGAATTGCTTGAACGCGGGAGGCAGAGGTTGCAGCGAGCCGAGATCGTGCCACTGCACTCCAGCCTGGGAAATAAGAGCAAGACTCCTTCTTAAAAAAAAAAAAAAAGTTATAATTACCTGCTGGATGTAATATTATCTAGCCATTAAGACAATTCAGAGATAATTTAAAACGTAAAAATACCTTCTTTATAGGCTAAAATAAAATCTAATGTGAACATGTTATAGTTAAAAATCTACATATGAACATTTTATAGTAATGCAAAAAATGCACATAATCAAAGACATAAAGGGATCACAAAACTGTACTGTTTTTTCATGTTGACATTATGGGTGATTTCTGTCCTACTTTATAAATTTTTAGGTCTGGAGAAAAATAAGGCCGGGCATGGTGGCTCATGCCTGTAACCCTAGCACTTTGGAAGGCTGAGGCAGGAGGATCACCTGAGCTCAGGAGTTCAAGACCAGCCTGAACAACATGGTGAAATCCTGTCTCTACTAAAAATACAAAAAAATTTAGCCGGGCATGATGGTGGATGCCTGTAATCCCAGCTACCTGGGAGGCTGAGGCAGGCGAATTGCTTGAACCCAGGAGACAGAGGTTGTAGTAAGACGAGATTGTGCCACTGTACGCTAGCCTGGGCGACAGAGCGAGACTTCCTCTTTAAAAAAAAAAAAGAAAGAAAGAAAGAAAGAAAAGAAAACAAAAAATGAGGCTGGGTTTGGTGGCTCATGCCTGTGATCACAGCTCTTTGGGAAGCCAAGGCAGGTGGATCACTTGAGGAGTTTGAGACCAGCCTCGGCAACAAATCAAGACCTCGTTTCAGTTTTAAATTAAAAAAAATATATAGATATATATAAGAATAAATGAAAAACATAAAAAGAAACTTCAAAAGAGCTTCAGGGTATTGCTACAACTTTCTGGAAGCAGGAAGTTTGCTCTGTTTGCAAGTAGCAACACAAGCCCCTTAGGCTGGCAAAAGCACGGGGGGAGCTCCTGCGCTCACTAATGAGCTCATGATGGCTGGACCAGCCCTGTGCAGATCAAGAAAGTACTTGCACCAAATACATAGTTCACTAATGGGATCTTGCAAATCCTTGTGATCTCTTAAAAACAGTCCCTTGTAAACAGTAACCAGTAACTAAATGCATGCAGATCCCCAGCACTCTGAATCAATTAGCCACAAGCATTAAAAGGTCAAAACAAGTCCAGTGAGTCATTAAGTAACTTGCTCAACCCAGTTTGCAGTTCTGATGGCAGCTGGGTTGAGAATTAAAGAGCAGAAAGAAAGGAAAACACAAAAAAAGAAAATTCAAAATGAAAGTTTCCACTTTCACTTGAGAGAATCAACCTCCTACCCTGTTACATTTTCAGTCTTTGGCCAACTTTAAACTCCCCCTACCAATTTGAAAATAATGTATGCTAACTTTAAATTTTCATATATTACAAAATTGTATAAAATTAAGTACAAGTGCCCTCATTTCTCCAAGTCTATCTCATAGAAATAACAGCTATTAAGTTTGTTCTATCTAGCTATTTCCAAACTTTTTCTGTGTGTTTGCTAATATTCATAGAAAACTGAACGCTTTCTCTTTCTACTTGACAATATGTTGAGGTGAAATTCATATAACTCAATTACTTTTTTTGTTGTTGTTTTTTTTTAGAGATGAGTCTTGTTCTGTTGCCCATGCTGGAGTGCAGTGGTGCAATCATAGCTCACTGTAATCTCAAACTCCTGGGTTCAAGTGATCCTCCCACCTCAGCCTCTTGAGTAGCTGAGACTACAGGCAAGTGCCTGGCTAATTTTTTTGTTTTTAATTTTGTAGACATGGTGTCTTGCGTGTTGCCCAGGTTGGTCTTGAACTTCTGGTCTCAAGAGATCCTCCTGCCTCAGCCTCCCAAACTGCTGGGATTACAGGTATGAGCCACTGTGCCCAGCCTACAATTAACCATTTTTTAAGTGAATAATTCAATGCTATTTAGTGTATTCAAAAGGTTGTACAACTACCACCTCTATCTAGTTCCAAAACATTTCCATTACCTCAAATTCATTTATTCTTTTTTTTTTTTTTTTTTAAGATGGGGGTCTCACCATGTTGGTCAGGCTGGTCTTGAACTCCTGACCTCAGGTGAACTGCCCACCTTGGCCTCCAAAGTGCTTGGATTACAGGCGTGAGCCACCGCGCCTGGCCCATTTATTCGTTTTAATGGCTGCAGAAGTTAGTATCCCATAGTCTGGACAGGCCTATTGATTTAATCAATCCACAACTGATGAACATTAAAATTGTTTCCAGTGTCTGGCTATTACAGAAAGTGCCTCAGTGAACATGCTTTGCATATTTGTGCTGATACTTCCAAAAGGCAGGAATTCCTTAAGTGGAATTCCTTGGTCTAAGAAGTATGAACATTTTAATTTTGAGATATGTCACCAAGTTGACCTCCAAACAGGCTATTCAACTTTATATTCCCCAGATAGGTACATAATAGTACACTTTGGTCACACTCTCATCAACAAGGTATTATTATCAATCTGATAGGTTAAACAACTATACCTTAATTTCAGTTTTGTGTTTTGAAGGTAAGATTGAGGATATTTTAATTAATTTATTAAAAAAATTTCCCAGAGAGTTGGAGATAGTCTTCTGTTGCGGCACGGGAAAAAAAAGAGAGCTCTATCATTGTTTTGTGTTTCCCTAGTGATTGCTGGGCTTGGGGTACTATGGTGGATATCACAGAGGGTCTTTTAGTTAGCACTTCTGATTTCTTCTCTCTGATTCTCACAACCGTCCTGCAAGTTGGGGGTTTATTCCATTCTACTGAGGAGGAAACTGAGGTTGGGGAGGCTAAGATTCAAAACCAGATCTGTTTGGTTCCAGTAGAGCCTGAGCTCTTTCTACTATGGGGACTGCATCTACTGTTTACATGCAAGACATACATTGTGGGGAAGTTTCAATGAGATGGAATCCAGCTCCTGCCTTCTAAGAATGTAAATCTAGTTAAGGAGACAGAGAATGCATTTGCTCAGTTTTAGGAATAATGGCTGATCTCTGACCAAACTTCAAATTTACACCTTTAATTAGATTGGATTAAAAGAAACATTTCTTCCTGCTCCACTCAGAAGGGAACTGGATGTTGAAAGGAAGAATCCCAAGGGATGAATAAGGAATGTAAACCATTTGTCCAGGTGAGGTTGCTCATACCTGTAATTCTAGCACTTTGGGAGGCTGAGATGGGAGGATTACCAGAGGCCAGGAGTTTGATACCAGTCTGGGCAACATAGCAAGACCCTGTCTCTACAAAAAATAATAATAAAAGAATGCCAAATCAGTGTGTGGTCAGCAGCTGGTTGGCCCTGGGGAAAAGGGGTAGCAGCTGGTCTGGTCTGGGGATAGCAACTGAGTGATGGGTGGGTATTCACAACAGCACTGACCACATACCATGAGCACCCCTGTACCAGTCATCAGTACCACTGGGAAAAACTATATGAGAGAACTAGAGTTGAGGGAGGAACAGGTGACTACTACTAGAAGAAAACTCCAAGAGGATGCCTCTTGAGAGAGAACAGCCACATCCCTTCCAGCATCCCTGCCACTGTCCATCCATGCACCCTCTACCCATCTCTATTTTTCTCTATATTAGACATGTGCTATATTTATAGGTTTGTTTGTTTCTTTCGTGTCTATTTCCTTCCGATAGAAAGTAAACTCCTTGAAGGCAGGGATATCTACCTGCTCTATTCACTGATGGATTCATCAGCAACTGACACATAGTAAGACCTCAACAACTTTTGCTTAATGATTAAATGTTATGCTTGCTATGTGCTGGGCACTGTGAGGGGAGCTTTAGAGCCCTGCTTTACCTGAGAGGTAAGGATTCTGCCCCTATTAACAGATGAAGAAACTAGAGGCTCAGAGAAGGTGACACTTTGCTGAAGGTCACAGAGCTAATGAATGGGTGCTTTTTTTTTTTTTCTGAGACAGAGTTTCGCTCTTGTTACCCAGGCTGGAGTGCAATGGCGCGATCTCGGCTCACCGCAACCTCCGCCTCCTGGGTTCAAGCAATTCTCCTGCCTCAGCCTCCCGAGTAGCTGGGATTACAGGTGTGCGCCACCATGCCCAGCTAATTTTTGTATTTTTAGTAGAGATGGGGTTTCACCATGTTGACCAGGATGATCTCAATCTCTTGACCTCCTGATCCACCCGCCTCAGCCTCCCAAAGTGCTGGGATTATAGGCATGAGCCACCACGCAGGCCCTGAATGGGTGCTTTATTGTTTAAAACATGGTGATAAGGTGACTGTCAGAATGACAATCCCAGTCTGGTCTATTTCAGGCTAAACCTCTCAGTATTTAACCAATATCCTGCCCTAATTGCCCTAGGATAAGATTCATAGTGTGGTGGGGTACACATGCCCAAATAAATGAATTGCAGGTTACTTCTTGGTGTGTAGAGAGTTTCTCAACCTGGCCACCACAACATTTTGGACTAGAAATTCTTTATTGTGGGAGGCTCTCTGTGCATTGTAGGATATTTAGCACCATCTTTGGCCTCTAACCACTAGATTCCAGCAGCACATCCAGCCCAGTTATGACAACCAAAACATGCCCAGACATTGCCAAA
Source organism: Cacajao melanocephalus (assembly GCA_963573385.1). Classification (NCBI taxonomy): domain Eukaryota; kingdom Metazoa; phylum Chordata; class Mammalia; order Primates; family Pitheciidae; genus Cacajao; species Cacajao melanocephalus. The sequence continues at coordinate 54,147 of CAUYLG010076671.1, forward strand.
TGTTCCTGGGGTGAGAAACGCCGGTCCACGGTAACTAGAAGAGGCCCACCGCAAAGTGAGGGACCTGGCTTTGGGCGGGACCACATAAAAACAGAAGCACATACATAGATCTCCCTGGGTGTGGGGATGCTGGGACTGGAGTATAAAATATTCCAGAATAAGCAAGAGTTTCCAGGAGGGAATTGGCCTACCAAATGAGTCAAAAACTGAAATCTCATAATTGCTGGCAGCTAAAACAACAATGACCATAACAGAGATAATGCAGATTTAGGAAATGGATGCTTATGTTTATGCCTGAGCTGGGTATATGGAAAAGATGCTGCAAATGCAAAGGGGACTGTCTGTTGGGGGTTGGGATGTGCACTTTACATGTGTCAGAGGAAATGTAAACCCAGCAGGTAGACATAATGGGATAGATCTGATTTGTTAATGCCGCCTGTTCAGCGGGGTACTCCCTTGCCCTTTTCCAAAAACAGTTTTCCACAGCCACAGATAACATGCTCCAATAAAGTATTCAAGCCAAGGAAATTCTCCAGGCTTACCTTCCTGACCATATTGCTATTTTGTAGCAGATAGTTTATTATCAAGGATTGGAGGTTGGGGTGGGACTGTAAGAGGAAAACACTTTCCTGTGTTGCCACTGCAGTAGGTTAAACCAAAATGTATATCAATAGTGGCCAGGACAAGAAAATGTTCTCCAACAGCATCCTGGAGGAGTCTCTTATGAGGCTCCATTATAGAAATTAATGTTAAGTGAGAAGTAACACTTCCCAGCTATGTGGTCTCTGTCACATTTGACCCTCATGTTCATCCTATGAGAGGCATTGGGTAGGTTCTTGTATTTTTCCCCTTTTAATAGATGAGAAATTTGAGTAGCAGAGGGGTAAGTGACCGGCACAAGGTAAGTGCTGGAATAGGAACAGAGTGCTACTGTTTGACTCCAAAACATGGATTTGGGTGAAGAACATAGGTTTTGGAGTAAAACAGGCACGGCCTCAAGTTGACTCAATGGCTGACAGACCTTTCATCTCTCTGGGTCTCAGTTTCCTCATCTCTAAAAGGTGCATAATAACAAGTACCTCACAATGTCGTAGTGAGGATTGTATAAGATAAAGTACATAAGAGGCCTGGCCAAGTCCCCAGTACTCGGTCAGCAGGAATGGTAGTTACCTATCATTGTCATACCACAGACTGCACTGCCACCATTATGCTTGTTTATACAGGCTTTCATTCATTAGCAAACAGCAGACATATCTCTCTGAACTACCTGGACCAAATGGTTCCTAGAGGGACTTCCATTAGGACAACTCCTAGGGAGAGAAAGGCCCTCAGCAGGACAGTGTTGTTTATAAAAGATCTGTAAACAGCCTAAAACGTTCTACAAGAGAGATTAAACAAATTACACTGCAACAATAAAAGGGAACCTTAAACAGTTGTTAAGAAACATTCTTTTTGAGAAAAGCTTTGTGATAAGGAGAGAGCCTCCTAAGTAAGAGAAGAAAGATCCCAATTTGAAATACAACAAAATGGTAACAGGGGGTTATACCCCCTGGAGGGTGGGACTATGGATAATTTTTGTTTTCTTTTAAAAATTGTATTTATTTTTAATTTTTTGATTTTTTTTTTTTTTTTTTTTTTTTTGGTAAAGGCAGGGTCTTACTATATTGCCGGGGCTAGTCTTGAACTTCTGGCCTCAAGCAATCCTCTTGTTTCAGCCTCACAAAGTCATGGAATTACAGGTGTGAGCCACTGCATCTGGCTGATTTTTATTTTCATTTTTTAATTCTCTACATTTATTTTCCAGCTTTAATGAAGAAATATTAACTAAGAAGAAACACAGTCAGTTGACGAACATGAAAGACAATGAACACTGAGTTAGAAATGGCACAATACAAAACCACATATTTAGAATCTGATTCAGATTGATGCACATTATAACCATGGTAAAAGGGCACCCAATTAATTCATAATCCATAAATGTCAAAACTCAAAGACCCAGGACAAGAAACCCTTCTGTTGCTGGGAGATATTCTGAGTAGAATGAATGAAAAGCTGAAGAAAATATTTGGTTTAGGTGTGGAGAAAATATTATACCATTTGCATAGTACAAGCCCAAAATTAGGAAGGCTTCTAGAGGCTTGGGGCAGCAGCCCAACCATCTTCATTGGGAACCATAAAATGGCTTTTGCATGAGAATGTTAATGACAAAATAGTCCATGAGCTGAAATGGAAATGATGACTCTCCCTGCCACAGAAGGCGAACAGCAGTGAGGTGGGATGCTCCAACTCAAAAGTCTGGTGATTATTTTTAAATTCCTGACAAACTGCAGGCTTTATTATGACCAAATTTGGACTTTTCGTGATAAGCCTACAGCAGGAGAGGCACTCTGAACACCCTACAGAATCCCAGCTCCGGCACTTACTAGCTTTGTGACCTTGGGCACAATTTTAAACCTTCAGATATCTCCCTATAAGTAGTGAATCTTATCTTGCAGAGTTTTAGAGGAGATGATAGAAGGCCATGAACATAAGGTACTTTGTGCAGAACCTGGTTCATCATAGATACTATACTATAGTAAATAAAAAATGACACGCTTTAAATTAGAACCATCAACTTTTTTTGCAACTGTCAACAGAGTTTTGCTTTGTTGCCCAGGGTGGAGTGCAGTGGCGTGATCTCAGCTCACTGCAGCCTCCCCCTCTTGGGTTCATGCAATTCTCATGCCTCAGTCTCCTGAGTAGCTGGAATTATAGGCACCTGCCACCACGCCCAGCTGATTTTTTTGTATTTTAGTAGAGACGGGGTTTCGCCATTTTGCCCAGGCTGGTCTTGAACTCCTGAGCTCAGGCAATCCACCTGTCTTGGCCTCCCAAAGTACTAGGGTTACAGGCGTGAGCCATGCACCCAGCTGCATAGTCAACTATTTACAATGGCTTCTAAGAACAGTAATATTCTACTACTCTAGGAATAGTGAAGAACAGCAGAGAATCAGGAATTCCTCTTGAGGTGGACTACAGGTCACTCCCGAGCTATACTCTCCAAGCTTGTCCAACCCACCTTATTGTGTTGTTGTTCTGTTTGTTTTATTTCTGTTTCTTTTATTTTAGTTTTTTAGCAGCCTGAAGCCATGGTTTTTAGTTTCTGTTTCTAGTGATAAGCAGAAAAGAGGGACAGGGAAGGGGCTTTACTGGCCCAACCAGAAAAAGAAACTAAGAACCCATGACTGCATTCTCTCCCTTGGATACCCAGTACAAGACAGTTTGGTTTCTGGTTGCTTTCCCTAACACACATGTGCCACCCACCCCCAAGCTCATCTCCATGTCAGCTAAATAAGTTAGTTATAGAAAATTTATGACCTTGGACCAAGGGACAAAGTTTGAGGTCGTTGGAGAAGGAAATCATGGTTGCCAGACCTGGAAATCAGCACATATGCTTGGGTAATCTTCTTACTTATTATTTCTTATATCTAGATGGCATCCGTCTTCCTATATTCCCTTCTCAAGCCTCAAATGCTTTCTCCCTTTCATCCTTATCATCTGTGAGCCATTTCAGGCCCAACCCAAATCTCTCCACCCTTGCTAGGCAGCCCTTTCTTGATGACCCATCAGGCCATTACTAAGCTGTCTCTCTGTAGAAGATTTTATCACAGAAGATTTTTTAATCTTACTCATTTTTATCTGGTTGCAAAGGAAATACATAATTATTTTTAAAATTCTAGTACAATAGAAATATATAATGAAGAAAAATCAATAGTTCCATCTCATTTATTTATTTTCTATTCACTTGTAATTCTTACATACAAGGGGAAAAAGGAGAACAAAAACTAAAAGAACTGCAAAAGTATCTTATAATTGTATTCCTAAGAGACAACAGAAAAAAAAAGAGTTTGACGTTTCTGGTTTTTTTCCCATCCATATACTACAGTGTATATTGTCAATTGGGACAGTGGTTTTGAACTTCCTAACTTTTTTCCCCTACTTGCTAATGTATCTTAGACAACTTTTACCAAGTAGAACTTTTACAATTCTCCAGAGCAAGACTACCTTTTTGTATTGACTAACTCCCCATTAAGTCTAGGCAGAATAAATAACACAGTAGAGCCAAAGAACATTAATGGAGACCACTAATTTATCATGTATTCATGCTGCATCTGGGTTAAATAAAATAATTCCCCGATCTAAGGGCCAGAGGATGGAGCAATGAGAGGCTGCGGTTGCCAGAAACCCTTCTTTGCCGTAGTAATCTCCCCTGAAGGGGCTACAACTTGGGGAGGGGACATATATTCTATTACGAAGTATATGTAGCCCAGCTGAAGGAGATGGGCAGGGCCCCATCACCAGGCTGGTACCCACTGTCAGGCCCTGGAGAGAGCTTAGGAGCAGTAATGGCTGCCTTTTTTAGTCATAACAGTGATAATAATATCAACTACCAATTTTTGAGCACATCTTAAGTAATATGGAGTATTAGGCACTGTGGGTACAGAGATAAGAAACCACCTTGGCTTGCATGGAAAACCCAAGGGTCCCCTGGGAACTGCTATCTTGAAAGATATTACAGCAAAGAGAATAACTGTGGCAACAGAGAAGGAGGAATGTAAGAAGTCTAGATTTAGATGTGAAAACAGAGAAGCAATTCTATCCAAAACTGACACACATTAAGAACAGAAGCCTTGCTATATCATTGGCCTTTAGTATTCACACCCTTTGACCAGAATTCCACGTCTAGGAATATAATTAAAGGAAAGAAATACAGACATACACATGATCAGGATGTAGAAAGCACCATTATCTATAATGATGAAAAAACGGAAACAAATGTTCCACAATAGGAAAGTGATTAACTAAACGGTACATTCTTTTGCTGAAATGCTATATGAGTCCACTAAGAATCAGGTCTGTGGCGAGGCGCCTGCCTGTAATCCCACCACTTTGGGAGGCCAAGGTGGTAGGACTGTTTGAGGCCAGGAGTTTGAGACCAGCCTGGGTAACACAGTGAGATTTTTGTCTCTATTTAAAAAAAAAATCAAGTCTTTGAAAAATACTCAAAAATATTCTTCTATTGTAGAATTACTTGATACTGTTAAGACCAAAGGAAGTAAAAACAATAGCGTATACAGTATGATAGTGATTTTGTTTTAAAAAATGCACATGCAAGTATAGTAAAAGGTAAGATTGCCTGAGTATGCACCAAAATATCAATGGAAGATTTTTGGTGATGGGAAGTGGGATTACAAGCGACTTTTACTCTCTTTTCTGTGCTTCACTATATTTTTCAATATTTATGTATTTATTTTGCAGAGACCTCTGCACTCTGTTGCCCAGGCTAGAGTGCAGAGGCATGATCTTGGCTCACTGCAACCTCCACCTCCTGGGTTCAAGTGATTCTCCCACTTCAGCCTCCCAAGTAGCTGGGATGACAGGTATGCACCACTATGCCCAGCTAATTTTTGTGTTTTTTGGTAGAGATGAAAGGTTTCACCATGGTGGCCAGGCTGGTCTCAAACTCCTGACCTCAAGTGATCCTCCTGCCTCACTCAGCCTCCCAAAGCGCTGGGATTATAGGTGTGAGCCGCGACCGGGCCCAGACCCAGCCTCAATTTTTTTTGTCTTTTTTGAGACAGAGTCTTGCTCTGTTGTCCAGGCTAAAGTGCAGCAGCATGATCTCGGCTTACTGTGACCTCTGCCTCCTGGGCTCAAGCAATTCTGCCTGCCTCAGCCTCCCAAGTAGGTGGGATTACAGGTGCACGCCACCATGCCTGGCTAATTGTTATGTATTTTTAGTAGGGGTGGGGTTTCACCATGTTGGCCAGGCTGGTCTCGAATTCCTGACCTCTGGTGATCCACCCACGTCGGCCTCCCAAAGTGCTGGGATTATAGGTGTGAGCCACTGTGCCCGGCCTCAATATTTAAATGATGTTATATAATCAGAAAAGAAAGCACAATAGAAGGTAATTTTAAAAAATAGGACAAATCCACTCAAAAAACATTTAACATAGAGTAATATAAAAATATTCACAGCCTAAGTATGTGTTAATAGGAAACTGGTTATGTAAAATAAATTGAAATAATATATACTCAGTCCATAAAGATAATATTTTCTAAGAATAACTGTGACATACTACTCTCCCTAAGCTGATAAAAACTCCTTACCCAGCCAAATGACAAAGGGAGGAGGAAAATAGACAGATGGAACAAAACACATTAAGCAAAATGCAAAAAAAAAAAAAAAAAAAAAAAAGACAAAATCCAAAGCAAAAAGCGTTAAAGGAAATAAACAGGAATATTTAATTCTAATAAAAGGTGCAACTCCCCCAGGAGGCTGTAATGGTGACAAATATGAACATTTTGTGCACCTAACGGCATAGCTTGGAAATGTGTGAGGCCGAGACTGACAGAGATGCAAGAGAAACTGATCATCTGCAGTCACTGTGGGAGGCTTTAAGCTAAAAGTGAGCAGATCACCCAGACAGAGATAAGGCCAAATAGACTGCGAGGAACCCAAAATTAGGCTCACAGTATGTGAGCTCTGTACCCATGCCTATAATAGTGCTAGAGGGAAATTATTAAAATATTAACGGATTGTTCTGGAGTTGGAAGACTGTACGTGTTCTTTTTCTACTTTTCTGCATTTTTCCATAATGAACATTCACTTTTATAATGGAACAGAAAAAAGTTCACGTCCAAAGAGAATGAGGGGCTACATCATAGCGTCATGTATACAACATTCCATAGCATGTACTGAACTGACTCAGATGAATCCACCAGCCGTGCACAGCTGTGGACAGAAAGAGGCAGGGCTCAGTGAGCGACTGGCCAAAGGCGAGCTCGCCTTCCTCACTCCACACCAGAGGAGCACATGAGGGCCCCTTTCAGAGCTGGGCCAAATTTTCCTCTCAGGCAGGCCAGAGAGGGGATTTATAGGCTCAAAGGGATCCAGACAGCTGTGCTTGAGTCTACCGACAGTGCTAACCTTCCTGGTGAGAAGCAGACAGAGCGCCATGCAGTCAGGCTGTCCCTCCCCAACATCCACAAATGCCGCCTTTGTGCCGAGGCCCAAGCCCCCAGCCCATATGGGCACGGGAAGCAAGAGAGAACAAATCCTGCAGTGTCTTGCTGCACTGTGGCTACAAGGACCACTCACAGGTGTGACTGGGCTTTTAACATTTTTGGAAGTGGCTGCCAGCCCAGAGCTCTCCTGATATCCTCCTGGGATAACCTGTGGTCTCCAGAGGAGCCAGCGGAAGGACTGCTAAGTGTTCCAGCATTGATTAAAGCACTGTGTTTGGGCTTAAGTCATCTCTTCTATAATTAAAGGAATACAATCTGAGAGACATAAGTGAATATCCAAAGGGATCCATACGTTTCTAAGGTATCAGAAGCCAGGGAAAAGGAATACTGCAACAGAGAACTAAGCTGCTCAATTACAGCCTGAGTCATTTTTGGAATAGAAAAGGCATAAATAATCCACACATACGGGTAAGGAATGGATGGCTCCTGAGAGGTTTTGGGCAGCCGATAAACTCTTTGTTCTGTTTCTCCTTTATTGGAAAGGGAACCAAGACTTAAAACAAAATGGGAGAGGATGTGAAGTGAGCCTAGTGAGCACCCCTATGAGGCCAGCTCTTCCCCCTCATCCTTACTGCTCTCAGGCCACATTAAATCAGTATCCAGCTGGGTGCAGTGGCTCACGCCTGTAATCCTAGCACTTTGGGAGGTTGAGGTAGCAGATCACCTAAGGTCAGGACTTTGAGACCAGCCTGGCCAACACGGTGAAACCCCATTTCTACTAAAAATACAAAAATTAGGTGTGATGGTGGGCACCTGTAATCCCAGCTACTTGGGAGGCTGAGGCAGGAGAACTGCTTGAACCCAGGAGGCACAGGTTGCAGTAAGCTGAGATCACGCCACTGCACAGCAGCCTGGGTGACAGAGCAAGACTCTGTCTCAAAAATAAAATAAAATAAAAAATAAATTAGCACCGTCTCTCATTCTAACTGGTGAGGGAAATTATTATTGACATGCTAGGACTGGAAACAATGCCACAGAAGTTGCACTGTGGGCATCAAGGTGAGCTACAGGAAGACGTGGGGACAAGCTGGCATTCTCCATGCTTTGCAGATCATTCTGCAAACATGGCAGCTAACTTTGCATATGACCTCAGGGGCATATTTCCATTCACTGACCCCCCTGCAAGGACACACTCAAACATAAGCACATTGCTCAATTCTCTCCATATCTATGTATATCACCATTATGAATAACTCTTGTTTCTGGCCAATATATAAAGCTTAGAGTAAGCTATTTATCATGGTATTTGAAAAAATTAAATTAAAAAATTATTTTGTACTTTGAGAGGCCGAGGCAGGTGGATCACTTTAGGTTAGGAGTTCAAGACCAGGCTGACCAACATGGAGAAACCCCATCTCTACTAAAAATTCAAAAAAATTAGCCTAGTGTGGTGGCAGGTGCCTATAATCCCAGTTACTTGGGAGGCTGAGGCAGGAGAATTGCTCAAACCTGGGAGGCAGAGGTTACAGCAAGCTGAGATCACGCCACTGCACTCCAGCCCAGGCGACAAGAACAAAACTCAGTCTCAAAAAGCAAAAATTATTTTGCCAAAAAGAATCTTTGAGGTTTCAAAAACCAATTTCTACAGGTCAGATCCTCCCTTGGGTCTGGCTTTCACATCCTTGCTTGGCCTCAGTCTGCTGGATTTCAGACATGGTTTGATTTATTTCTGTTCCAGTTCTCTAGGTCAATGCAAGTGTCCAAGGTGAGCAAATGTTTCCTGCACTGTTCTCTGTGAAGGATCCCCAGAAACAGAAGAAAAGAAATTTTGCCTGGGAAGCCAAAAGGAAGATTTTGAAGATATGATAACAGATCTTAAAGCAGCCAGGTCTGGGCTATAGCAGGAGGCACAGACTGTGCTCTTTGTAAGCCTGGGAGCACAAACACAAAAAGCCTACAGACCAGGCAAGGCAATGACAGAGAGTAAAGGGCCAGGTGTTAGAAGGGCAATTGGGAGAGGTAGGGACATTTGTAGGTGACAGTTGGCTGGCTGCTTAGGTCTAGCTCATTACTGCCATGTGGGATCACAGCACTGCTGTAAACCTACCAAAAGGCAATTCTATAATATCTGGAACATAGCAATATGAGGGCAGGAAGAAGAGCCTGATGCATGATGAGGGCTCACTCAACAGTTATTAAATGAATGAGGACCTTCCCAGGCAGAGGGTGGACTGTCCTGTGATCCATAATGGGAAGAGATGGCTGGTAATGTGGAGGTCTCACAATCAAGGGAGGAAATAATTGCAGAGTGAACTTGAGGCACAGCCACCAAGATGGAGAGGAAAGGGTGAAATGTAGTAGACAGGGTAAAGAATTTTCAAAAAGCAGCACTCAGCGAAAGACCAGATGTGCAGGACTAGGGCGGTGATGAATCTTCCAGGGGATGCCTGCGATGAACTTGTCTAGAGGGCTGAAGGACTGGTCACAAGGGAGAGAAGGTAAACACATTCTTCCATTCTTCTTCACTAGTTTCAAAGCCCTTCATGTTGCTCTCCCAGACAACCTTATTTTCTCTTTCCTCTGTTCTCCCACAAAAGGGATCAGGGGATTAACCAGGGATCCAGAGGCCCAAGCGCTGAGAGAAACAGACGCAAACTAGGTGATGAGGTATTCATTCAGGAGAAACTGCAACAGAGTTAACAGCTATCAGGGCAGGGCAGGGGAAAATCACTGGAGAGGAAGGGCATCTATGGGAAAGTAGCAAGAACCACTTGGGCTATGTGAAGTCATGACGTACTGGCCGTATGGTAGGGAGGCAAGACAGAAAGGGCTGAGGGAGCACCCCAAGTAGTTCTCAAGTCATGGATTTTCACAGCATGAGGCAGGCCTCAGCTTCAGGTCCCCAGTTTTCTTAAAGACTCGGAAAGCATAGATAAAAAATATTGCCAAGCAAAAGTATTCAGGACAAATACATGGCAGACTCAAGACTGCTGCCCAGCTAAACCAGGTGTCTTTTCATGGCATACTTTTTGTGGGCTTCAGTCTAAAGTAAAATTTGTATAATTATCAAATTGGGTCCAAGGCCTTGGATAAATCTCAGTGTTCACTTTAAAAGATACACTTCATCAACAGTTTAAGAACAACTACAACTACTTGTTAACTAAAAAACTATTATAGTAGCTAATATTTACTACTTAGTTAACTAATTCAAAGATTAATGATTGGTAACTAAGGGCCAAAGCATTATGCTAGGCCCTTTAAGTGCACTGTCTTCTAAATCTTTACAATGATTCCATGAAGTTTTGGTGGCATCATGGCAAATTTACCCATAAGGAATAATAAAAGCAAGACCTATCTATAGGACTAAATATGGAAAAAAATTTAAAAATAAAAAAGTAAAAACAAGACCTAGAGATGTTAAGTCACCTGCCCAAGGTGAGCCAAGGTTAGAACCAAGGTACTTCTACTCCGAGGTCCTTAGGTCCTCGTTCTAAGCCAAGGGTCAGCAAACATTTTATGTAAAGGGCCAGATGGTAAATATTTTTGCCTTTGTGGGCAATATGGTCTCTGTCACAACTACTCAATTATGCCATAGTACAAAGCAGCTATAGACAATAAACAGATGGGCATGGCTATGTTCCAACCAAACTTTATTTATGGATACTGAAATTTGAATTTCATGTAGTTTTCACATGTCATGAAACAGCACCATTCTTTCAATTTTCCCCCAAAAATTTGAAAAAGTAAAAATCAGGCTTAGCTTGTGAGCCATAAAAAAACAGGTGGTGAACTGGAGTTTCTCCGCAAAATGCAGTTTGCCGACCCTGGTCGAAGCCACTAGCTGGCAGGCCACTAGCCTGCCGGCTAACATACTGTGCTGGTTTCAGCAGGAGGCCCATAGATATTTTAGGAAAAAATCCTGTGAGAGTACACCTGGATGGGGCACATAACTCTGAAATACAATTGTGAGGAAAGGCCCAACTGCAATAGCTCTGGCTTTGTATGACCCTTGACTGCAACTTGAAAACACCTTTCTTCCTCCAAGACCCTTCACTTGAGCTCTTCACTGAAATAAGCATTGATTCAGGTCACTCTGAAACCAGAGGAAATTCTGGGTAGTATGGGGATGCTCCCTCCCGTACACCATGATTTTCTGCGACCATAGGCCCTGTGTGCCCTTCTTACCTGCAGGGTTTGACCGAAGCGCTTTAACGGTGTGGCCTTCACCGGAGGGATGAGGTTTGCTAGTGATGTGACTCTTGAAAGGGGTTTGACCCGTTTATTACTAGGCTCCTATAGGGTTAAAAAAAAAAAAGGTAAAATGTCAAGGTCAATTGCAAAGACAACATAACTCCACTATACAACTGTGTTCCACTCTATGAGGTGCTGGCTGTACACTGATCTATGGAGTATAAGCTGTATCACATCTCACTCTGGCTGTACGGAGATGACCTGGCTTAGGAGGCAGGGAAGGAGAAACGGCAGGCAGGGGATGTCAACAGAGGCAGTGTCTGGGAGGACAGAAAAGGGGAAGGGATCTGCTCCTTATCCCTCATCCCCAGTATCTGCCAGATCTAAATTCAGAAGTTTCCACTTAGTAGAACCAGTCTCTCCATCCCTTTTGTAGAGAAAAGCAGCCTCTGATTTCTCACCCAATGACCTTGTCTTTTGTGGCTCTGGTTTCATCTTTTTAAAAGCCTTTTTCCCACCTTTCCTAAAGCCACTCTTATGCAATGGCTTTCCTAAAGCACCAAGACTGTTTTCTTAGTTCACTAAATTAAAAATATTGTTTTAAAAAAATAAGTTCTATTATTGGGCTCTTAAGAAAGCATCTTTGTATCTATAGTATATTTGAAACACACATATTAATATTTATAAATTATAACCAGACAGCAAAATAAAACGTATAGAGAAAAAGCCCTACCACAGACATCGGTTTCTATATTATACAGAGCCACAAGTTTTAAAAATCATCTCCATATAAACCATTATTTGTAAATCTGCAAGTTACTTCAAACCAGGCCGATAGGTGGGAAAGAGCCTACCCATTCCAAGGACTTTGCAGACAAGAATTACATAAACAAAAACACAGGCTGGCTGGGTGGGGTGGCTCATGCCTGTAATCCCAGCACTTGGGGAGGCCGAGGTGGGAGGATCATGAGGTCAGGAGTTCAAGACCAGCCTAGCCAGGATGGTGAAACCCTGTCTCTACTAAAAATATAAAAATTAGCCAGGCATTGTGGCAGTTGCCTGTAATCCCAGCTACTCAGGAGGCTGAGGCAGAGAATTGCTTGAACTCAGGAGGTGGAGGCTGCAGTGAGCCAAGATCGCACCATGCACTTCAGCCTGGGTGACAGAGCGAGACTCTATCTCAACAAAACAAAACAAAACAAAACAAAAAACAGGCTATGGGAAAGAGAATGATGACAGACAAAACATTTTACAAAGACAAAGAGAACAGTTACCCTTGTCCTTCTAAGCTCCATCTGACCTGTAGTAGATGCTGGACAGCACATGAAGACACCAAATTTTGACAGACAAAGCCAAAGTAGCCAACTGCGGTGGCAAACCTCAATTATTTCCAGAGGGAGCCTCTAGGTATTCATCTTTCCTTTTCAGCCATTGCTTTCAAAGTTTCGAGGGTTAAGCCCGAACTTCAGATTCTCCAGGACATCTCTGCATCCCTGTTCTGAACATAGTATGTGCTTGGAAAAATCTTTCATGAATTTGGAATCCTGCTGAGAAACTCTCATGTCATTTTATGCCCTTGCCTGTCTCAGAAATCAAAAGCCTTCTTTGAAATAGACTGTCTCCAAGCTTTCCGGCATTTACATATAAAAATTTAAAAATTAAAAAAAAAATTCAATACAATCCCACAATGTGGCCAGGAATGATTCCACGATTTCTCAAAGCAGTCAAATACTTTTCCAAGACAGAGAATGCAACCAGCCTGCTGGGTACCTCTCCGGCTTCTTAGTGTGCTAAGCTGAACAGACAGCAGAAAACTCTCAGAACACTAGGAAGGCTCAGTTCCAAAATGCAGAGGATGAATCTCCCAAGATGAGAGCCATTCCATGACAATGATTTAACTGCTGAAGGGAAAGATCTGACAGCTCTTCTGCTTCAGGTGACAATGCCCTTCAGGATGCTCCCTGTCCAGTGCCAGGCTCTTGAGCATTTGTGCCCAGAGGAGGGTTGAAAACATTTGTTTACGTCAGAGCTGCACCACTGGCGTACGGAATACACGCACATACACGTACGCGTGCATGCACACACACACACGCACACCCCCCTCTGCTGCCTCTTAAGCATCCCCTGAATTTGTCTAAATGGCTCCTGTTTTGGGCTGAAAATGCCAGGTTGGTGGCACAAACTGCATTACAGCAAGTGAGGCGACAAGGATTCCCTGAGGAAGCAGGACCTGGTCTCGAAGAATCCTGCTCACTGACTCTGAGTCTTTCTCTTTCACTCTCTTTTTTTTTATGGTTAAAGCTGATAGGTCGCAGATTTTTGTAATCAGAATGGGGAGGTTGAAAGGAAAATGCCAACTGGGTTCTCTTGTTTTAAAAAGGGGCCAGAGAGCACTGCACACTTGGCAGGATGGAGGATGATCTAGCTGTGTTCCACTTGCTGTGTCATCTTTTCTAAGTTTCTACTGACTTTGCTATCCATTTTACATGACCCAGTCGGACAGACATTTTCTGCACAGCTACAAGATGTATGTACAACACAAATGCCAGCCTCTCTGCAGGTTGAGTGTAGTACTGCTATGTGAGATTGTAATTAAAACTGATTTCCTAAGTCATTGCCGATTTGGATGTAAACATCAGGCTGCTCTCCGACAATCTGACATTCCCAAGTAATGAACAATTGAACCAGAAGCCATTGCTGTGTGATTTAGTGCTATGATCCAGCAATGTAAGCAGGTGCAATTTCAAAACCAGAACACTTACAGGTTATTGGATCTATGGGGGAGGCCTTATGCTTAACCCACATGAGTAAAGTATGAATTATGGTGTTCTCCTTGAGGGTTTCTGAGAGAATAGGAGATTAAAAAAATTCCTGGCCTCAATTGAGTTTTCTTTTCCATTTACTCAGTATGTCTCCAGCTACCTTTTACTGCTGTCTAAAGAGAGCCCTCAGGGAAAATGTTTCCAGATTCTTGTTAAATAGCTCTACTGAGAACTAGCAAATGCAGATGCTTTCAGGCTTTACGGAGAGATAACAGAACACAACCTGCAGAGACGCTTCCTAGTCCAGCAACTCAGCTGCCAGACCAAGCTGGGCAAGGTCAATGCTAAACCCAGGAACAAAGTGTCTTGTTTCAAGTGCAGACACCACCCCCCCATCACTTGATTTTAAAACAGGGCACTTTGGGAGGCCAAGGCGGACAGATTGCCTAAGCTGAGGAATTCAAGACGAGCCTGGGCAACATGGTGAAACCCCATCTCTACTAAAATACAGAAAATTAGCCAGGCATGGCAGCATGTGCCTGTAGTCCCAGCTACTCCAGAAGCAGGAGAATTGCTTCAACTCAGGAGGCAGAGGTTAGTGCACTCTAGTCTGGGCTACAAAGCAAGACTCCATCTCAAAAAAAAAAAAAAAAAAAAAAAGGGGGGGGCAGGAGAGAATCTCACTAAAGTTTAAAAAAAAAAAGAAAAAAAGGCATTGAGCATTCTGTATAGACAGTATTTTGTGAATAACAACAGTTTTGTTTCATCTTTTCCAGGCCTTATAACTTTTCGTTTCTCTTGTCTTATTGCACTGGCTAGAAGCACGTGTATATTGTTGATTGCAAGCCCAGTGGGTATACGAGTTTAATTCTTGGTTCTAAAGTGGTTATTAGTAAGATTTCATCATTAAATATTTGCTAAGAGCAGGGGAGAGGCACCCTTTATCAAGTAGAGGAAGTTCCTTTCTGTACCAACTTTGCTATAAATTTTTATCATGAATTGGCAGTGGCTTTTATCAAATATTTGTTCTTCATTTAGTCAGAGGACAAGGGAAAAAAAGGGAAGGGAAGAAAAAAAGGGAGGGGAGGAAAGAAGGAAAAGAGAGAATAAAGAAAGGCATACAGATCATTTTTTTCATAAATTGATTTAATAATTGAAAATATGACTTGCATTTAATTACAAACAAAGGAGAATAAAACACTCCATGCAATTTTATTCTTGAGTTTTTTTTTTTATTAAATGGATTTTGATATTCCTTTTCTAGGGGATACAATGATTTTTATTCTCTCCTCATTCTTCCACTCAACAGGTAAAAGCCAAAGCAGATTGTATGCAATGTAAGAAAATGCCTATTGTATCAATATAATCTAGCATGCTTTTTCATTCCTTCAAAAATAGTTCCATTGAAATAGACATGGCATACAGGAACTCTCCACTCATTTTCCCTGCACTTCCTTTTTGCAGCCAGAGTTGGGTGGGGAATAATAGGAATATCAACCACATCATGTCTGTAGTTGCCCCTACTGAGCCTCAAACACGGTCCAGGAGAAGCTGGCAGAAGGACTCAGGCTGCTGGACTGCAGGGCAGTGTGGCTCTCAGCTGCTTTACAAATGGCCAGGAGCAAGAGAGAGGTGAGAATTGATTGTGCTAGCAGATACTCTTGCCTGTGAGTTGATGGAGCCAAATAAAAAAATCTTTCAAATGTTTGGAAATTCCAGGAAAGCCTTTTCAAGGTTCTATCTGTGTGCCTGGCGGTGTGTGGAAACTACACTCCCAAGGGTTACGTTTAATCCACCCAGGAACTTTCTAGGTGGCTTTCATTGTCCTCAAGTTAAATAGGAAGTTACAATCTTACAGTGACTGAGAAACGCTAGCATAAACAATAATAATGAGCTAATCCTGGTAGCAGGAACTCAGCTCAGTGCTTTACATATAGTTGCAAATTTAATCCTACTAACTTCCTTACAAAGTTAACTACTATTACGAAACTAAGGCATGCAGTACAGCAATTTGCTTAAAGCCATTCAGCTAAAACAAGGTGACCAGGATGTAAACCCAGTCAGGCTGACTCCAGAGCCCACGCCCTACACCAGGGCCTGACTAACTTTTTCTGTAAGGGGCTACCCAGCCTCTGTCATGACTACTTATCTCTGCTGTCAAACACAAACAATCTGTAAATAAATGAATGTGGCTATATCCTATTAAACATTTATTTATGAACACTAAAATTTAAATTTCACAGTTTTCATGTCACAAAATATTCTTTGAGACAGAGTCTTGCTCTGTCACTCAGGCTGGTGTGCAGTGGCACGATCACGACTTCGTATAGCCTCAACCTCCTGGCTCAAGCAGATCCTCCCACCTCAGCCTCTCAAGAAGCTGGGGCTACAGGTGCTCACCACTACGCCTGGCTAAATTTTCAAACATTTTTTAAAGAAGGGGTCTTGTCATGTTTCCCAGACTGGTCTCAAACTCCTGGGCTCAAGCAATTCTCTCGCCTCGGCTCCCCAAAGTACTGAGGATTACAGGCATGAGCGACTATGCCCCGCTTACAAAATATTATTCTTCTGATATTTTTCAATCATTACAACATGTAGGTGCTATTCTTAGCTTAAGGTCCATAAGAAGTCAGCTCTATTCAGTCTTTAGGCCGTAGTCTGCTGACTGATTTTTGCTGACCGGTCATGTCCCTGGTCAGTGGTCCTTAGCCTCAGATTTTCTACTGTAACATACCCCAACGTAACACTCCCAGGGAACTGCACTCCCCCATAGGCACACCTAGTCATCGTCAGGCTCCAGTAGATGGCACAAGCTTGATCTGCATATTCTCCCTGCAGCTGGACATGCAGGGTCCTCCCTGATAAGCAGGGGAAACACTTGACTTACTTTTTATGTGAGTAAACCCTATTTTATTGCATTTTATTCTCTTAACTTTCTAAACACAATGCCAACTTTCCTTGACCATTTTAACATATATGAACTAAGAACATAAAAAAAAACGGCATGATGTGTGGGATCTACTTCAAAATAATGACATTGGAGAAAGAGGAAAACAGGACTGGTCACAGGTTGGTAGTTGTCAAAGCTAGGTGCTGGGCACAGGTACATGACAAAATACATGTCAAATAGTACATATATTTGGTACATGGCTGCCTATGGTACATGTCAAAATAAAAAGTTCTTTCTTTAATGGACATAAAATTGTTTTCCAAGTGTGCCAGTGAATGCTGAACCGGAATAGACCAGTGCCATCTGTGATTTTTTACATCAGTTGTTAGGGAGGGCCTAGTTAGAGAGGATACTAAAGAGACAGACATCATCCAGAATAGAAGAAACCTGTTTGTTTGTTTTTTTTTTTTTTGAAGACAGAGCCTCGCTCTGTAGCCCAGGCAGGAGCGCAAGTAGCATGATCTTGGCTCACTGCAACCTCTGCCTCCCAGTCCCAGTTCAAGCAATTCTCCTGCCTCAGCCTCCCAGGTAGCTGGGATTACAGGAACACACCACCATGCCCAGCTAATTTTGGATTTTTAGTAGAGATGAGGTTTCACCATGTTGGCCAGGCTGGTCTTGAACTCCTGACCTTGTGATTCGCCCGCCTTGGCCTCCCAAAGTGCTGGGATTACAGACGTGAGTCACCGCACCTGGCCTTTTTTTTTTTTTTTTTTTTAAAGTTCCCACTACTGAATTTTAATAACTTCCAAATAACACACACCAGAATAGGGAAAGCTCCATGTGTTGGGAAAGAGAGCTCTGGGAAAACTACTTCACAGCATTTAAAGACAGCAACCCCATGGAGAGCCAAGGGCCCAGTAGCCACAACCCCTGAAGCCTTTTAGTCTACTGACTGGCTTAATTCACTCTCATTAAGAAACCAATTAACGAGTTCCCAATCACTGAACTCCACGACATAAAACGATGGGGTGGGGTGGGGGGGTCAACTCTAATCTATTTTAGAAACACACAGAAAAATAGGGGTCCTTCAAGATCAGCCTGTCCATGGACAGGAGTCCTCTGTGTTCCTGTTGTATATATTTTAACTTGTGAGCATGTTTTGTTTTCCTGTGAATGCCTTTCAAATTCGTATTTTTGTCTTAATTGCTACAATAACATAATCTACTCACGAGGCTAAAACCTCCTATCTTTGCTACATCCTCACTCCCCTTCTGGCTCTTACGGATCAAACAAATGTAAAGCTCATTACTCTACAATTGCCTTGACTTTACCACCCCTCTCCTCAGTGCCAAAGGGTGGTTCATATCATTTTACAGTTTGTGCCCCAGATTCTCACCCTTCAAGACTTCTAGGCTACTACAGATATTCTTGTCTTTTAATTTCCTCTGATGCCTCCTATCGCCAAGGCCTTCCCCACTCTTTCAAGATTTCTGTTTGTTTGCCCACTGGACAATTCTTTAACTCCTCCTTCTGCCTCTTCCCGACTATAAGCTTTACTTCAATATGGCCCCAATCCACCCATCATAGGGGCACCTGATAGCTTGCTTTGTATCATTTCTTTCAATGAATTCCTACAGATTTTTCCTCTTGTGTTAATGTTTTTCTAACAAAATGGTTGAGAATCAGCCATATTATTTTTATAGATCTATCTATTTTAGTCTGACTCTCATATTCGCTAATCTTGTGGTCTTAAGCGAGTTTCTCAGTTTCTTCAGCTGAAAAATGGGGAAATAACCTCGTAATACAGCAGGCAGTGAGAATTCTATGGGTAGGAGCTATGCTTTATGGGGAATTTACAATCTGTGTAGGTGCTGGGTGAAGAGCTTTATATGGATTTGCTCTTGGCATCTTCAGAACATCTTATGAGAAAGCTAATATCATTATCCCCACTTTATAGGTGAGCAAGCCAGGGTTCAAGGAGCACAAATACATAAGATCATGTATCTCGGGGAGTGGCAAAATGTGGACCATGTACTGGACTACACCCCTCTGCTTCATTATTCTGCCCAGCGACAGACAGATAATGACAATGAGTACCTAGCACAGTAATTTGTGAATAGCAAGATAATTAAGAGAGCCTAGAATAGGGCTCACAAATTGTTATGCTTTTGCTAAAGATTATTCCCCCTGCCACCTTTGCCTCTAAGAACAGGTGAGCTTATCTATTCACTTAATATACGCAAACTATTTTTCAAAGAATTGATTTTGAAATAATGTTAGATTTACAGAAGAGCTGCAAAATTAGTAGTGTTCCCATACATCATTTACTCCATTTCCTCTAAGGTTAACATTTTATATAACCACAGTACATTTATCAAAACTAAGAAAGTAACACTGGGGCAATACCATTAACCATACTATTAAGAGTTACTGGGATTCCACCAGTTTCTGTTTTTCCACTAGCGTCCTTTTTCTGTTCCAGGATCTAATCTAGAATCCAAAGTTACATTTCTGTCCAATCTGTGATATAGTTCCTCTATCTTGTTGTCTTTCATGATCTTATAGCAAAATACTAGAGCTCTCTAATTGACACCTGCTAAGAGTACTGGTTGGTTATTTTATAGAATGCCTCCCACTTTAGATTAATCTTATGTTCACTTATTAATCTTAGGTTCAGGTTATGCATTTTTGGCAAGAATACTACATAAAGATGTGCCCTTCCTGTTGTACCATATAGGTGGTATACCATGTTGCTAAGTCTTATTACTGGTGATGTTAACTTTGACTACCTGGTTAAGGTGGTCTTATGGATTGAATTATGCCCCCACTGAAAGATAAGTATACCTGTGAATGTGATGTTATTTGAAAATAAGATCTTTGCAGATAAAATCAAGTTAAGAAGAGTCATACTAGTTTAGAGTAGGCCCTAAATCTAATCACTGGTGTCCTTATAAGAAGAGGGAAATTTAGAGACACACATGGAGAAGATGGCCATGTGACAATGGAGAGGTAGAGAATGGAGCGGTGTATCTACAAGCCAAAGAACACGAAGGATTGCCAGTAAAAACCAGGAACTTGGAAGAAGCAAGGATTCCTCTGCAGGCTTTAGAGGGAGGATGGCTCTGCTCACATTTTCTTTTTTTCTTTCTTTTTTTTTAAGACAGAGTCTTGTTCTGTTGCCCGGGCTGGAGGGCAGTGGTACGATCTCGGCTCACCGCAACCTCCACCTCTGGGTTCAAGAGATTCTCCTGCCTCAGCCTCCTGAGTAGCTGGAACTACAGGCATGCACCACCATGCCTGTCTACTTTTTGTATTTTTAGTAGAGACAGGGTTTTGCCATGTTGGCCAGACTGGTCTTGAACTCCTGACCTCAGGTGATTTGCCCGCCTCGGCCTCCTAAAGTGCTGGAATTACAGGCATGAGCCACTGTGCCCGGCCTCTGCTGACATTTCCATTTCAGACTTTTAGCTTCCAGAATAAGACAATAAACTTTCGTTTTTAAGCCCCCTAGCTAGTGCTACTTTGTTATAGCAGTCATAAGAAATTAATACAGGTGTGTCTGCTGGATTTCTCCACTGTAAAGTTAGTATTATTCTCTTTGTAACTAACACATATTCTGGAGGACTTTGTGACTTGGTGAATCCTTCTTAGTCCAATTTAGGGAATGTTTACTCAGTATCTGCAAAGTGGCCTTAACTGAAGTATACAGATGTCACTGTTGCAGGGAATGTCTCCCATCTGAATAGGGAGAATCAGAAGGTTGATCCAGAAACAGTCAAGAGAATCAGCGTCAGGTGGAGCTGGCAAGGAAGGAGCAGGTGAGGTGGCTGGAAGGCAGGGCATGGCGCAGTGGACAATACAGGAACACAGGACACACATGCAGCACTGAGGAGGCCTTCACAGAGCTGCTTGAGCAAAGGAGGAGTAAGACTGTGGGTATAGGAAGGGGAGCTGCCTTGGAGCTTGCAGGTGACTCTTCATCTTATTTTTTGGAAATAGAAAAAGATAATAATAATAAAATACTTGTTCCTAGTTCTAAAATTTCCACTGAAATATTTTTTCTGTTCTTTTTTTCCCTAGCACAGAGCTAACTAACTGGGTGTCATTTGCTTCCAGAGACGAAAGACAAATAATGAGGCCTAAATCCCAACGGAAACCTGGCTTCATTGATTAGGCCAAATGTGTTTCAGAATGATTGGTTTTTAACCCCCAAGGTGAGAAAATGTCTTCAAACTCACAACTATAATTTTCCTCTTGTACGCTTATCAGTGATTTCAACAAAATGACTGACTATAGGCTTTGTGGACTTTGACAAACCACCAGAAACTGTTCCCAGAGGCATCCCTGCTATCTTTGTCTTGGCTAATCTCAAACATGGAAGCCACATTCTTTTGTTTGTTTTCTCCAGCTGTGAGTTTGGTTGCCAGTTGCCTCACGTTAGGCATCCAAGGGGGATTTGATTTCCTCTTTGATAAAATGGCTTAAATCTTTCCTCCATATAAGGTAAGGTGCTATGAGGAAAAGATCCCAATTTCCTTCTTAAAAAAAAAAAAAGCTGAGGTTTGTTGGTTTGTTGTTTTGTTTTTGTTAATGAGGGAACAGGGACAGCCTGGATAACTCAAGTCCACAAAACACCCTGAGTTAGTTCAGTCTCAAACTCAAGCTGCAGACAGGCTTTCGGGCTGCTGGATTGAGACTCCAACAGTCACCTACCTGCCTATGGAAGTGCTAAAGAGCAGATGATGAGAGAAGTCACAGGAGAGTCTGGGCAAACCCACAAATTAAACCATCAACTCTCAGGTGCATAAAACTGAACATATTCATGTTAGAGGGATGACATTTATTCTCTGTATATCAAGCTCTGTCTGCCTGAGCCAGTCAGTACCAAAGGCAGATTCAGCATCTACGGCTTCTGGGCCAAAGTCTGCCTGTGAGATGGTTGCCTTCAGGGGGAGCCTTGAATAAAGGAGAGGCATAAGGAGGACAGTTGGCAGTTGGCTGAGCTCACACAATACTGGCAGGAGCCTCTGAAACCATGCTCAGAGGCCCTGCCCAAACCAGCTTCCTATAAAATGCAAATTCAAAAAACAGGAGTAGAAAGAAATCACACTTTATGACAATTTCTGTGGTCCTCCTAGCTTCATTTCCTCCTGGCCTCCCCTGCTTCCTTCAAGTCCAACACACAAGCTAGCAAAATACTATAGCTCTCTAATGTTTGTATAAACTGAATGGCAAAATGAAGGAAAGGTGGGGGTAGGGGGCAAGCGAGATGGATTTCTTCCGGTATACTCAGGAGAACCAATTAGTTTACTACAGACTTGGAGAGGGTGAGTGTTCATGGCATACCTTTCTGTTTCTGAGAGAAGACTCAAGCAAGTTATTACCTTTATCCTTCTTGGTACCACCAAGTTTTTGCCCCCACATTGAGAAAAGTAACCAGTCCTACTTGCCTACCATGGGGAAATTCATTTCTGCCAAGTGAAAGGTTTATGGGCTGAAAAAAAGAACATTGGGAAATAATTCAGTAAAATACAGGACTCTGAGAGGTGAAGCAGGCAGCAGCCTAGGTTACAAACCTAAGCTCTAAGCAGAGCCAGTGAAATAAAACAAAACCACTGTTTCAGACACTGTATTTTTGGCTAAGGTTTCACTCTGCAATAACTTTCAAAGTTATTCGTTTTAGTCAACATTATAAGGGTAAGTCAACATTTGTCCTGGCAGCAAGCCCAAATTTGTTATTTTATTAGTCTGCTACTGGTTAAATTGGCCCAAGATTAAACACATCTAATAAATAGCCTGAAAATACTGAAGTTTAGCAGAAAACCACATTCAAGTTCTCTTGACACAGGATGTTACTATTACTTAACCTTGGGCAAAGGGAGAAATGCACACCCACACCCCGGTTAAGTTCCTTTTAGCAAACACCAGCCCCCATTGCCTGAAACTCATCTCGGTCATGCCCAGACATGATGCTATAGACCTTCAGAGAAAGAGGAAGCCAAATATTTAGCTCTCTCTGCGGTCCCTGGCTCCACATCTGCCTTCTGAGGCAGAAAGGGCCAGATGCTCAGAGCTGGAGCACTTTAGAGTTCAATCTCCTTAAAAATTAGGAGGCTTGCCAGCAGCATCAAGTCTCTGTGGCCCTTACGGGAAGGCCAGCTACGGGCCCAGAGATGTTTTCTCACATCAGGTTACGCATTTTTGGCAAGAATGCCACAGAAATAACGTGCCTACAATGCAACACCCATCCCCCAGTCTGGAAAATGGGGCTGGACATCTCTGGCTGGACGATGCCAACAAGGCACCCAGAGGTAGAAAAGGTCTCCTGGTCACAGCCACGGGGTCCAGAGGAAGGTTTCTGTGGCTTTGGTGTTCTGGAGCCAGTCATTTCCTACTGACTTCTTGGAAACCTCTGGGTGGAATATATGTTCTGCATTTGTTTATCTCTGTAAAAGGGATTCCTTGGCTTCCCCTTGAGTGGGGTTGGAGGGGAAGGGGGAAAAAGATGCCACTGGGGAGTTCCATTCCTGCTTCTTTAAGGACATTTTCTGGGCTCTCTCAGAGCTTAGGAATAAGCTGAATGCCTCTGCAGTAAGTGACTAAGTTCGTATCACTCTGGCCCAAAGAATGCATCGATTCTTTGCAAAGGATCTAAGGATAAAATATGAGCCAACCTGTCTGGTCTGAGTGCAATACCCTATGACCTTGGGCCCAAAATGTAACCTCTATAAGCTTGGTTTCCTCTGCTGTAAAGTGAGGATTACTCTCCTACACCACCTCATACAGTTGTTGGGAGGATCACAGGAGACTATGTGTATAATATGCTTGGTAGACACTCACCCGTTAGAAAGTCCTCAGTAATCTAAAATAACAGATTATTGCCCTTATTTCTGATGTCCTGGGAGAGGCGTGGTCTCTCTGCCAGCCTGTACCCCTGCCCTCTTCTATTCCCTACAACACTGGATTTTGCCTTGATCCTTCCAGGGACAAAGCTAGATTTCCTTGTCACCTGCCAGAATCATACCAGTAACTGCTCTGGCTACTGAGCCTGCTACGAGACCATGTATTTTGATTCCACATTCCTGCCTTCCCTTTCTTCCTGTGGTTTTATCATATGTTTAGTCAAGCTCTGGCTGGATAGAGCAAAACTGGGGGTGGTTTGGCAGGATTCAAGGCTATATTGGAAGAGAGGAAAACAGTAAAATCTCAAGATAAAAACCCAAGTCCTTATCTTGGGTCCTTATAGATGGGTCTTGAGGTCTGCAGTATCCTCCCACCCACTCACTGCCTCTGACACTGCTGAATTATGGGCTAGAAGAGCTAGTCTCCAGTCTTGCCAGATACCAACACTGTCTGGGATTAGGCAGTGAGAGGAACTCTGGGCATTCAACTCATGTCGGATGTACAAGGTGAAACTTAACAAAAATAATCCGTTACCAAGAAAGGACCACATAGAACTATAGAGAAGTCCTCTCTCTCTCTCTCATCCATCCGTCATTCTTTGAAGCTCAACATTATCTTAGCTTCTCAGAAAAGGAAAAAGAAGTACAGAGATGAAAAAGGATGCACAGATCTTAATCTCAATGTCCCAAAGGAAGGACAGACTGTTCTAGTCAAATCTGGGATGATCAAACACATCTCAGGCAAG
The DNA here is from genome assembly GCA_963573385.1 of Cacajao melanocephalus. NCBI lineage: Eukaryota > Metazoa > Chordata > Mammalia > Primates > Pitheciidae > Cacajao > Cacajao melanocephalus. The sequence goes on from CAUYLG010076671.1 coordinate 78,649, forward strand.
CAAAGCTGACAGTCAGATCTGTCATCTGACTGAAAACTAGACAGAGGCCAGGGATCCCAATTGGTTACTGAGTAGAACCTACAGGGACATCTAACTAAGGGCACTGGGTCTGCAGAAGAAAATAGATCCCCTTCTCTTGAGGTCTAGTTGGTTTCTATTTTTGACAAGAACGATTTTGAGCAGACAGGCCTTGCAGAGCTATGACCTCCAGAGAGAAACACAAAATACATTTTAGGTGCTCCCTGGTAACTCCTGGCTGTCCCTTCTAGCACAAATTATCCCTTCAAATGTTTGGTCCATGTGTGTCCTCAGGAGCACATGCCCACACTTAGAACCAGGGAACGCAGCACATGGGTGTTTTAGAACACTCTGCTCCCAGCCGAGAACAGAATACACTGAAATCTGATTATTCAAAATTTAAAAAGCTAGTCAAACAACCACATGGGATTGATTAAACTGGAAATAAATTTTTAAAAATTTTAAACTTTTCTGTTTTTGGCTTTTAGCTGACATCTTACCACCCACTGAGCAATGGTATGCAGAAAAATAAGATACAAAGCACGCTGTTCAGGAAGCTGTGAGGTAAGTAATCTATAATGGATTCATTTGGCATTTCTGTTGCCCCCACACACCCCAAATGAGCAAATGAATAGCTTCAAAATGTTATTCTTTGGGAGTGGTGTATGTGTACGTGCATGTGTGCAGAACACAAAACTGATTTCATTTGTTGAGACATTTTCCATTCTGTAGTGCATTTTAGTGACAAGAATTAAAATACCCAGTAACAAATGGATTTTTCCAAAAGTTCATAACAAACACTGGCTCTCAGTGCTGTACATTTGCAACCTTGAAACATAGTGATTACGTGTTATTTTGAACGCCCAGCAATTAATATGCAACCAGATGTATCATTATCTACAGTTTACTAAAATGCAGAAGTCTGTGAATATAAAAAAAGGATGTAGCATACAACAAAGTAGGTAAGGAGCTCAGAGACTCAGCTCTGCCCCCAGCATCACTCTCGGCTACTTACAATTCTAAAGAGATAATGAAGAAAATAGGTGGACAGTGGCAACTGACTTAAAATGAAAGAAGGAAATACAAACCTGTGATCTGGTTGTTGGGTTTTGTTTAAAAAAAAGTTGGCTAGCCATTGTAGAGTCAGTGGTAAGGGATGTCATTAAAAGTTTCCATAAAAGACAAGGACATTTTGGTGGCAAAATAAAAATGGTATTTATTCCTGAGGTAAAGGACACGTGCAACAGAGAGCAGCAAAGTTCTCAAGTGTTTTCCAATATGGGCCATCTACAGAAGGGAGGATTCCTTTGAAGACTGCTGGGAGTCTAACCTGGGAAAATGATTTCCTTGGTAAAAGTTTCCCAAGCACTGCCAGGTTGGGAAGGGCCTGGAGTGGAAGGCGCTTTCACATGCCAGGCCCTCCTTCCCTCTGCCCCAACATTTAAGAGTCAAGTGAGGGGTGCCCCTGAGTTTGCAAAGCAGGACTGTGCAGAGGGCCACTTGACCCTGCAAAGCTTCAATCAATTGTGATTAAATAAATTACACCCTGCCAAGGCACTTGCCTACTCATAGACTCTAGCAATTTTCTAGAAACAGAGCAGTCGTCCTACACCTGACGCAGGTGGGACTCGTGACTCGGAAGCACTATGTAAACAATGAGGGAAGCCTAGGAGAGGGAAGGGGGAGGCACCAGGAGCCATGAAGTCACACACACTCTCATCTATTCCATACATCAACCCCGTTATCCTATTTCATAGAAGAGGAAGCAGGTGTTCAGAGAAGTGAAACAACTTCTTCCAAGTCATACCCAGTAATTAACTGGCAGTGGTGAAATCTGAATTCAAATCTACCTGCCTTGAAAACTTTCCCTGTCATCCCCACACTGGCTTCCCAGGATATACAGCTTCCTCTCATAATAATAACATATTAGCAATATACAGGAGGACTTTGTGCTAGGCTGTGCCAAAGTGCTTTCTGTGCATCATTTCCTTGACTTCTCTTAAGTTAGTTCTATTAATATACCCATTTCACAGTGTAGGCAACTGAGACTCAGAGGGGTTAAGGGCCTTGCCTGAAGTCACATAGCCTGAATTGAGCCCAAGGCTACTCACTCACAAGGCCTGGATTCTTAATTAACCACAGCATTGTTAGTTTCCTAAACCAGGTGGGAACCCTGAAGCAAACAGGCAGTAGAGGCAGAAGGGAAGTCACCACTGACACAGGGAGTAGAAGAGGAGAGAACGTTCTTTCAGAATTCAAGCCCTATCATCACTCTGAAATCAGCAGCTCCTCTTGACTCCTCTCTTGGAATCTTCGCCCAGGTTCAAAGGTGTCCTGCTCATGTGCCCCCAGAAGATGCTGCCCTCTGCTAAGGGCACACTTGAGGACTGGGGGGTGGCAGGCATCCAGCATCAGGGACCTCATTGGATGACCACTTCTCAATATTCCCCCTCCATAGTCTGCCAAGCTCCCCAATGAAATTGGCTGCTTCTCCCCCTCCCCCGGTTGACAGTCGCTACCTATATGGTCGTGTTGTTAAAGACTTGGTCAAACCGAAGTAGAAGTTCCTGGAGGACAGAAAGCACGCCTTTTCTTTTTTAAACCGGGGGAAAATGATATACAGAGCCAGGTCTCAATAAACATTTATGGACAATTAAAGAGCATTAGGGATCATTTTTTAGTTGTCTAGCTCTTTACCCGCTCGTATCCATCACACTATGGAGTTTCCTTACATTTTCAACAAAGGATCCATTTATAATTAAAGCACCCTACAAATGAATAGGGCATGCAGAGCTCAAAGCAACCTAATCCACCCTCATCTGCTTGCCTTAGGTCTGTGTCCGTGGCTGGTGTTTGGCTAGGATTCCCAGATGATGCATATCAGGTGGGAGCTGGCCTCGGGACAACCTGCTCCCTACTGCCCTGGCCAGGATGCCTCTCTCACACACTACCCCATTTCAAAGTGATTCTGGGAACAACCAGAAAGCCACACTGTTTTTGTTGTTCTACCTGGCAGGAATGAATGTGAAGCTTGCCAGTATGCTTGGAACATATTTTGTTAAAAAAAAAAATGCCCAATGCTAACTCTGATCCCTTTATTTCCTACAAAGGAAGGAGCTACCTCCGAGCAGACACCTTGATAGGTATAACCACCAATAGCTTCTACTCAACTGATCTACGTTCCTTATAGATGCTGCTGCTGATAGTGACCTATTAAGCACTTGCTCGGTGGAAGCCCTTTGCATGCCCATTTCATCTTCACAATTTCCTTGCAAATTCCCATTTTTCAGATAAGGAAACTAAGGCTTAGAGGATCAGACAGAAGTCCAAGATCTCTCAGCTCAAAGGTGGCCAAGTAGGGATTTGAACTCAGTTCAGTCTGACTTCCAAATCCAGGTTTCTAACTGTTACATTCTAGGGCTGACCCCAATTAAAGTGTAATCTCGCCCAATCCTTACAACCAGAGTGAAAGGGAAAAGGAACAGGATGGGTTGAATAATTTTAGCTGGAACTTTGGAATGTTCTTTGGAGCTCCGAAAAAAAAAAGATTTATGTTCTGAGGACAGAAATCTAGCTTTATTTTTTAAGCTGGCTAACATGTAGCACAGATTCATTTCCTATAACACATTAAAGCCAATTTTTATCTACTTAGTCTTAATATCTAAAATTTGGGTCCTATGTTCAATGTTCAAATTTCAAGTTTAGTTTGCAAGTGACTGTGTCAAACCTGGGAACTTATTGCAGAGTTCTGATCCTAGAAAACTCCTCAGAACATGCCTTGTTCACTGTTTCCAAACTCTGTATTGCCATTACATTTTTGCCATATGTACATATCACCTGAGCTATTATGTACTTAGTATTTCCTTAATTAGTCGTTTACTTACATAAACTTATTGTAAAAATAAACTCTATCACTGCTTTAAATGGAAAATCCCTATCACCTCCTATAAACAGACACTAACTTTAAAAAATGAACCCTGAGGCCTACACTTAGTTACACAGAGAAATTAGCAAGTGCGGGGGAGGTGTTAAAGACACACTAATTCCAAATGGAAACTTGACATAATCAGAAGGATCAAAGAGAATTTAAAAGGGAAAGTGATTATTTTGTGATTTGTCTTTTTAAGACTTGAGCTGTCCCAAGTGGTATGAAACCCACCTTCTGGGAAATAATGATCTAATCCAGTCCTCGCATTCCAGAAAGACTCTGAAATACCAAGAAGCTGAGGCTACCTTTGCCCTGTCCCCAGCTAGTTAGGAAGCTCTTGTAAGAACCAGCTTAGAAATAAATGTTCCATTTAAGAGACTTCCAAAGCAAGCTCCTGTTCCTTGATGTTGGTGCCAGAATCAAGCTTACTCTTCCAGGCCCTTAGAACCTGGGCATAAAGCATTCAGGGACTAATAAGAGAATGCAAGGTGTCTTTTCTGATGCTCTCTCCTTCAAAGCTCTCAGATAAGTCACCATCAAACATCTGAGGCAGAAGGAGGTGGAGGTGACAATTCATCATGCATCTGTGGCCTACACACAAGAAACCATCAGTTTTCCCTCTTCTAACAGTTTATTTCCTTCTTTACAGTGGTTTCTGACTCGTTCTGCAAGATCACACCCAGGCGTCCCCAGCACAACCACCAGCATGCCTGAGCAGGGATGAGAAAATGAATCAAGACTGCCAAAACCTAACAGGATACTGATGAGCCACTTCTACCGCTCCCCAACCCGTGTGAAGTCAAAAATTAAAAACAGTCTTCCTCAGTGACCTTTAGCTATCTTCTCTGTATTTGCCTGGGGTCGTTCTTGACATACCTGTGTCACCTGGGATTATGAAATGTTAGTATGCCAACATAAGATAGCACACTTGACATGGGAGCTTGCCCTGGCCTTGGGTTCAGAAAGCACCCACAGGGAAGACTTGCCATTTTGCCCCCTTGGCCATCAGGCCCAACTTCATCTCTTTCCACCACTAGCTTGTTCCCTTTTTCCTTCTGTAGCTTCTTCCTCTAGGAAGACTCCACATTTCCAAATCTGACAGTCTGTGGCAAGTCCTAAACATTTACGTTTCTTTTTTCCTTTTTATGTTTATTTTTTTCAGGGTCCTGACACAGGTTTTCAGCTTTATTTAATTCAATCAGGTGCCAACTTCTAATGGTATCTACAGAAGGAGTGCCCTAAGGAAATGCTATATTTCTTACTACTTACCACCTCTGCTGCAAACATTAGGTCTGCAGAGTTCAGAAAGACATCAGCCACGAGTCACGGCTCATGCCTGTAATCTCAGCACCTTGGGAGGCTGAGGCAGGAGGATTACTTGAGCCCAGGAGTTCGAGATCAGTCTAGGCAACATAATGAGACCCCCGACTCTACAAAAATTTTAAAAATTAAAAGAAAATTAGTCAGGTATGGTGGCACACGCCTGTAGTCCTAGGTACTCTGGAGGCTGAGGTGGGTGGGTGGATTGCTTGAGTCTGAGAGGTTAAGGCTACAGTGAGCCATGACTGTGCCACTGCATTCCAGCCTAAACAACAGAACAAGATCCTATTTCTAAAACAGACAAATAAAATAAACACCTATGTGTGTAGAAGTTTGTATCTATCCATTCCTTGTGCGCTTTTTGTTTTAACAGTGATCTCACGTCGAATTTAAAGTAGGGCCTTGCAGTTGGAGATTACTCTGTACCGTGTTCCGGATAACTTTAATGGGGTTCACTTAGAACATTCCCCAGAGAGACAGTGCTGCTTATGACCTACACAGGACCATGACTGGCTTAAGCCAACATTGTGGCATACCAAGAGGTCAAGGCTGGGCAAGGAGGAACCAACATTTGGGCCTGGCCTCCTAATCTCTCTGAATCTTTTTCCTCAGTTGACAAAAAGCACAGCTCCAGAAAAAAAGAAAAATGAAGAAAAAATGAAAAAACCAAAAAAAGAAAACTGAAAAACAAAATGGCAAAAAAAAAAAAAAAAAAAAAAAAGAACGGTCCTTGCCTTGCCCAGTTCCTTCATCTAATGCAAGGTTCAAAGGAGATAATGCACGTGAAAATAAGTGACTGCTGGTCGGGTGTGGTGGTTCACACAAGCAATCCCAGCACTTTGGGAGGCTGAGGTGGGCAGAATACCTGAGGTCACGAGTTCGAGACCAGCCTGGCCAACATGGTGAAACCCCATCTCTACTAAAAATACAAAAATTAGCCGGGCACTGGGGCACATGCCTGTAATCCCAGCTACTCAGGAGGCTGAGGCAGGAGAATCGCTTGAACCCAGGAGGCAGAGGTTGCAGTGAGCCAAGATCTTGCTGCTGCACTCCAGACTGAGCGACTGTGAGACTCCATCTCAAAAAAAAAAAAAAAAAAGAAAAGAACTGACTGCTATCTGAACACGGGGTGGCATTGCTCTAGAGTTATTCAGTACAATGAAAAAAGAAGAAGGAATCCTGATTGCAACAACTCTATCCCCACTTCTTTACATCCCACACGCACACATATAGGTTTAAATTGGTTAAAATGAGTATATAATCATGCTCCACTTTTTTTCTCTTTGTTTTTTCCAGGAACACTAGGGTATTTCTGTTTGCTAATTAGTAATGGCTGCAAATGATGTCAATGACCCCTGTGCCAGAGGCCATGGTCAGGGAGCTATTGCCCTATTGTAGGACAGAGAGGTTGCTGGCTTTTCTGGCCAGTTAAACAGGAAAGAATGCTTTCTGGAACCAAACCATCAGACTTCAAGCTCCAGCTAGGCCATTCCCAGCTGTGTGATCTTGGGCAAATCATGGACCTCTCTGACCCTTGGTATCATCATCTCTAAAATGAGGACAATTATATACTCAGTTGAGCCAAATAACATAAAGTGTCCTTGAAACTGCAAAATGCACAAATATAAAGTACGACTATTACTACAAATAATGTCATTATGAACAACTTTGGAAACACAGCCTTTTCCCTTCAAGAGCTAGAATACTAGGTCCAAAGATTTGAACCTCTTTTGTCTTTCAATATGCACAAGAAGTGTGTTTTATTTATCTATTTTTAAAAATTTTTTTATAGAGACAAGGTCTTGCTATGTTGTGCAGGCTGGTCTCAAACTCCTGGGCTCAAGCAATCTACCTGCCTCAGCCTCCCAAAGTGCTATGATTACAGGCATGAGCCACTGTGCCCCACCAATAAGTGTACTATTTTCCTGAAACATTCGCAACATTTTTTTTTTTTTTGAGACAGAGTCTCACTCTGTTGTCCAGGCTGGAATGCGGTAACATGATCTCAGCTCACTGCAACCTCCACCTCCTGGGTTCAAGCAATTCTCCTGCCTCAGCCTCCTGAGTAGCAGGGATTGCAGGCGCCCATCACTACACCTGGCTAATTTTTCTATTTTTAGTAGAGGCAGGGTTTCACCATGTTGGCCAGGCTGGTCTTGAACGCCTGACATCAGGTGATCCACCTGCTTTGGCTTCCCAAATTGCTGGGATTATAGGTGTGAGTCACCGTACCCAGCCTGGTTTTATTATGTCTTAAAAACAGTTGCAACATCAATTAGGTAACAAATAGCACCTTATTATTGCCTTTTTCATTTCTATAAGTCCAATTAGAGTGAACATTTTAGATAATCTTTACTGTTCCTTGTGTGTAAACTGCCTTCTAGTATCTTTGACTTATTTGTCAATGGATATCTTAGGGTATTTAAAAAATATCAGTATAAATTATTTATATAACAAAGATATTAATCCTTAGTCTGTCATCTTTATTTCAAAAATCTTTTTCAATGTATTAGTAGTGTACTTCTCTTGTCTAAGGAAGCATAGTAAGCCTACAAGAAATCCTGTTTGTTGACACAGCATCATACAGGGTCTTTGCACTGATGAATACTCAAGATTTTCAGGCACACTAAAGATGTCCTGAAGAAATAAGCAAGGACAGGAAAGAGATAGGACAGTATGTCACATTTGGAAAAGTTAGGGGACAGAAGCACCTGGCCAGGAGAAGGAAAGCACCTGAGAGGAGGGAGGGAGAGGAGAGAATGCACTTGTGTGTGGAGTGGGAAAGGCGTGGAGAGAATAGTTTTCAAATACTGAAGGGGAGAACACATAAGAAAGTATTACTGGGCCAGCAGCGGTGGCTCATGCCTGTAATCCCATCACTTTGGGAGGCTGAGGTGGGTGGTTTATCTGAGGTCAGGAGTTCAAGACCACCCTGATCAACCTGGTGAAATCCCTGTCTCTACCAAAAATACAAAAATTAGCTGAGCATGGTGGCACACACCTGTAACCCCAGCTACTCAGGAGGCTGAGACAGGAGAATGGCTTGAACCCGGGAGGTGGAGGTTGCAGTGAGCCGACATTGTGCCACTGCATTCCAGCCTGGGCAACAAGAGCGAGACTCTGTCTCAAAAAAAAAAAAAAAAAAAAGGAAAGAGGAAAGTATTACTGTATAATACACAGCTCTAGGAAGCAACATTACAATTAAGAAAGGATTTTCTCATGATCTATACTGAATAAAGACAGAGTACAGTCATCCTTCAGTATCCAGGGGTAATTGGTTCCAGAACCCTCTCAGATACCAATATCTATGGATGCTCAAGTCCATGATATAAAATGGCATACTGTTTGCCTATATCCTACACACATCCTCTTACACTTTAAATCATCTCCAGATTATTTAGAATACCCAATACAATGAAAGTGCTATATATATTATTGTTATCCTGTAGTTTATTTGTATTATTTTAAATTGTTGTATTGTTATTTTTTTATTGTTTTATTCCCTAATATTTCACTCCCTGGCTCAAACAATCTTCCCACCTCAGCCTCCCAAGTAACTGGGACTACAGGTGTGTGCTACCACACATGGCACATTTTTTGAGTTTTTTTTTTTTTTTTAGAGATGGGGTCTCACTGTGCAGCCAGGCTGGTCTCAAACTCTTGGGCTCAAGCAATCCTGCTGCCTTTGTCTTTCAAAGTCCTGGGATCCAAATATTTTTGATGAGTGGTTGGTTGAATCTGTGGACATGGAACCAGCGGAGACGGAGGGCCAAATGTATACAACCTAAAATGTTGTCCCTGGAGGTGTTTAAGCAGAGATTGAATGGATCTGGCAGCAGAGATTGAATGGATCTGGCAGCAGAGATTGAATGGATCTGGCAGCAGAGATTGAATGGATCTGGTAGCAGAGATTGAATGGATCTGGTAGCAGAGATTGAATGGATCTGGCAGCAGATAAGAACTGGGCTACATGTTCTCAACAGACCTTTCCCACTCTGAAGTTCTCTGATGCAATGACCCTGGGTCAATTCCTGGAGGCTGGATTTGTTTGTTTCATAAATCCTCAGGAAAAAAAAAAAAAAAAGGCTGTTTTCCTACTCCTTTCCTCCTCATCTTAAGAGCCAGAAAGAAAAAAAAGTCTAATGAATTTACTGTTAAGGTTTCTGGTTCAGCTCCAATTAACTAAAGTTTACTAACAATCAGGGCTACCATCTCTCAAAAGGACACAATGGTCCAAACAGAAAGTCTGGGCACAAGTGTTTCTAGACTTAAAAAGAACCACTCCTTTCTCAGCTAGTAGAAGGTTCAGAAACCTTTCCTGATTAACATGTAACACAGCCTCTTCTAAACTAGCTACTGGCATCGACTTATTAAAAAAACAACAAAACAAAAAAAAAAAGGAAGGCAATAGAAATTACTGGCCTTCACTCCTGACAGTCCATGAGCCAATGTAAGAATAAATGGCAATGCAGTCACGGCAATTTCCTCATTTTGTGTGTAACCTCTACCCATTATCAACACTGACAAATTATGGAACGCAACTGCACACATAAATCACACACAAAGTGGCCCTTCCAGATACACACATCATCAATAACAATTACAGGGCTTTGCAAAATTAGGATATGATCAGTAATTTATTTTCATTCAGTAGTTAGGAAAACAGTGGCATCAGTCCAGAATTTTTGCGGGCAATCACAGGGTGTCTCAAGAAAATGACACAATTTGCAAATATCCAGATGGTAATTGGGACTTCCAGTGACTGGTTTACACAGAAGGCTGGTGGTTAATATAGATAAGCAAAATGACTAACAGAACTAACGGTGTCACCTCTACAGAGCTGAGCATGCAGGAATCTGCCAAAGAACAGCTCCTTGGTCTTGAGAAATACAAACGAAAATTGCTAAAACCCTCTCGGAATGGTGGCTTGCAAACCCCACTCCCATGGATTACAGCTATTCCATGAAGTGGGTTGCCAGAAGCATTAACTAACGGTGGGGTTTCCTACCCAGACACTCAGGAAAAAAATGGGCCTTTGAGCATCAGGCAATTTGCTGGGGCATGCAGGTTCATCCTTCATGTGTTACGTTGTGAGAAGACCAATGATTTAGTCACTTAGAGGCAATGTGATGTGGTTGGGAAAGTACACACTTCAGGGTCAACTGGGTTTTTATTCTCATCTCCTTGACCCAGTAGCAAAGCCATCCTGGGAAAGCCACTACCCTGTTCTGAGCCTCACTTTCTTCTACAAAAGGGAGCACTAATACCAACTTCACGGGATTATTGTGATGATTAAAGTAAAGGACTTTCAGTAAAGTCCCTAATACACTGCTGTGTGTAAAACAGCATTCAGGAAATCAGGCTGGTGATCATCATGTTTCTTTTTTTTTTTCCAGATGGTGTCGTGCTGTCACCCAGGCTAGAGTGCAGTGGCGCAACCTCGACTCACTGTAACCTCCACCTCCCGGGTTCAAGTGATTCTCCTGCCTCAGCCTCCCGAGTAGCTGGGATTACAGGCACCCAGCTAATTTTTGTATTTTTAGTAGAGATGGGGTTTCACCATCTTGGCCAGGCTGGTCTCGAACTCCTGACCTCGTGATCCACCCGCCTTGGCCTCCCAAAGTACTGGGATTACAGGCGTGAGCCACTGCACCCAGCCGATCATCATGTTTTTTTTGTTTTTTGAGACAGAGTCTCGCTCTGTCACCCAGGGTGGAGTGCAATGCCACAAACTCGGCTCACTGCAACCCCCTCTCCCAGGTTCAAGCAATTCCCCTGCCTCAGCTTCCTGAGTAGCTGGGACTACAGGTGCATGCCACCACACCTGGCTAATTTTTTTTTTGTATTTTTAGTAGAGACGGGGTTTCACCATATTAACCAGGATGGCCTTGATCTCCTAACCTTGTGATCCGCCCACCTTGGCCTCCCAAAGTGCTGGGATTATAGGCGTGAGCCACTGTGCCTGGCCCCCGATCATCATGTTTCTTAAAATCATTTTAAGAATAATTTTTGAGATACAAAGATCTTAATGATAATGACATTTTTTGAGCACTTACTATATGCTAGGCACCACAGTTAGGACTGCATATGAATTACCTCATTTGACCATTACTATGGTTCTAGGAGTTAGAACTCTTATCATCTGCATTTTACCATTGAGAAAACAGGTTTAGAGAAGCACAGTAGCTTGTCCAAGGTCACATCACTAGCAGGTGGTGGAAACAGCACTGAGACTCAGGCAGTCTTATTCTAGTCAATGCCCTCGAACAGCATTAAAAGTACACATGTAAAGTCAACAGATTTTCCTCTACTGTTGCTAGTTCATGTGCATCCTTAAGGACAAAGATCCCCAAGATAATCTTCCAACTGAACAACTTCAAAATGATGGCTCAATGGCCAAAACCAGATCCTATAGCAAGTGATGGCCTTTTTCTGGGTAGCTCCTTGTGGCTTCCCACCCAAGAAGATCTCTGAGGTCATAGGATTCCTGGAGTCTATTTAGTCATCTGAAAAAATTATAGGATTCTAACTGTAATAACTCTTTATGACTGGTTTCATGGGGTTGTTCAGGTATATTATCAGTTCAATACAATATGATATAGATTCCAAGAAATGTATAAATTACTAGAAACCAGTAACCCTTTAGCTTTCCAGCTGGCATTCAAGGAGTACAGCCCCAGGGGTATACAATTTTCAAATGCACGTGTTGACTGATAGAGACATAAGTCATGGCAGGAGCATAGGGTTCACCTTGCCTTTTAGAATTGAACCTTAAAGGGTACCTTCTCAGTTATGTAAGGGGCTCAAGGTTATACTTAAAAGATAGTATTTTAAAATATTTTGCATGTCTCTTAAGTTTTGTATCACCACCTCACCTTTTTTCCTACAGAAGGAAACACCCTTAGATGCTACAAGGAATGCTGATATTAAATGCTGGACTGAACCTATCAGGAAATTTGGCATTGGATCTTGGCTTTGCTGATTTTCTTTGCAGCTTTCTGCTAATCACCTCCCCTCAGTGTCCTTATTCATAAAGTGGAGAGAACAGTACGAGCTTTATGTTAACCTTACAACATGTTTGGGGTATCAAGTGAGACACTAGACATGGTAGACTTAGAAAAGCAGCAGAGCTCTGCCATTTCCAGGTGCATGTCATTATTCTCAGGACCATGCAAGGCTACTGGCCAAGTCAAAATCAGAACCTTTACTTTGGAGACACAGGTTAGTATTCAACTATTCATGAGATAGGCCTATAGTCTATGGTGCTACAATTCTTTAAAACTGCTGAGAGTCTAAAACAATGGCTACGGGAGAGAGATCCAAGATGGCCGATTAACAACAGCTCAGGATTGCAGCTCCCAGTGAAAGCGCGGAGAGCGAGTGGACGCCGCACTTTCAGACGAATTTTTGTTGCCCACAGACTGGGAGATTCCCGGTGGAGGAGCCACAC